>JAODUJ010208342.1:0-10570 GCA_027564615.1 Psolus chitonoides
GTGAACAACTAACATGTCGACGAATGTGGAGCGTTGTGCAGTTGGGAAAAATGTATTGACAAGCATGAAAGTGTACCGTCAAAAAAAAAAAGTGTGTTTGTCGGTAATCTAGTGGATGGGGCATGTTCTATCCAGACAGCACAGTGATCAACATAGAATTGCGATCGCATCGGATCCTTTTCGCACATTTTCAAAGAAAGATAGCTTCGCATAAAGAATGTAGTTCAAATATGAAAAATTAACTGTATTCCATGCACCCGCCATCTGCTGAAACTCTCCACCCCCCAGTTGTCCTCGAAAAAAGAATATGACTGATATCTATTTCCGGGTCCCTCGTGGACATCTAAGGCTGCTTATCACACTTTTGAACTGAAACGAAGCTATGCCAAACAGTTGTGTGATGCTGAAATATACATAATACATTACGTATAACATCTGTGCGTCACTGACATGACGTCACATGACGTCATAACAAATCGAAATTTGTTCGCTTCTTTCCCGGAAGTGTTCATATGCAGCATTTTTCAAACATCGATAAGTCAACATTGGTAGAGGCTAAGTTGAATATGAATTTTTTTTTTGATATCTATTTTCGATTACCTGTGTAATTTACAACGAACTTTTTATTTCGTGTCAAACGCTCTTTAAGGTCCCGAACACACAATCATGACCTGAACATCTCAGTAAAAATTAATACTAGGCCTAATTGACACAATGACTTCTCACCCTGACCTGTGTATCAATCGGAACTAATCATCAACATGATCAAATGCGTTTCCTTTTCAGTGCCATTAAACATGTTAAAGGAGTTTGTTTGTTTCTTTGTTTGTTCGTTTGTACAATGATCCTCCCAAGTTATCTTGTATTGCAATTCTTATCTGTGTTTTAATAATGTACTATTACTATATAGTCTGGTCGTTGAACATTTTGACCCGGAAAAAATGGTATAGAAATTGTTTTTAAAGGAATAGAATGTGCTACAGAACAACATATCTAAAATCCGCCAAAATCCTCTTTAAGGATTTTTTTAGTGTTTGAATATTTGGCACTATATTGCACAATGGTAGAAAGCTGGTGTATGGCTCATGTGAAGCGCAATTGTTCATAGAAAGACATATCTAAAAGCAGGTAAATTTCGCTTTGGATTTTTTAGGCGTTTGAATTTTTCAGTATGTTTTCGAGACGATCAACCAATCATATACCGTTAAATCAGGCCTTTCGAAAACTATTTGAGTGACTATGTAGAAAAAATATAAAGTAACACTGTATAGTGATTCTATCAAAGACAATAATTGCTTCGGCACTGCTCAAATATACCACTGAAGATATAACAGTTTGGAAGATTCACCTGATCTAGCGAACACCATTTTCACCCAATTGCTTGAGGATTGGATGGCTATCGGTCGATGTACCGGTATGGCTCTTCTTGTCGATATTGCGTAAACTGTGAGCAGTCATTGGCGAGTAGGTGAGTAGGCCTCGACACCCCCTATATTTCCTCCGTTTTAAATCGCACATTCATGATGTTTCGTTTATATTCGAATTTTTGGTATTTCAAAAATACTTATGAACCCCTCATTGGAAGGGCCGCTATTTAAAACAAATCAATATTGTCTGGCGGATAGAAGCATCGTCGAATTTAGCGGGAACTATGTTAATAACCCGTGCATTGATATCAGAGTAGAAGCCTATTTTTTATGGGAAGTTTTTATCCAAAGTTTAACCAAAACCCTTTAGAACCCCGGACAGCCAGGAGTAAGTTCGGGATATCCAAAACCGTGCAGGCCATGTGCCTCTCCACCTGTGTTCTCTCGTCTGGTATCCCACACCTGTTATTCCGGACAAGCACTATGATGTAAACAAGGATAATTGTCTGAATTGTCTGGTGACACATGTACCGGGTGATGAAGAGTCGCGATCATCAGTAAAATGAGAGACCATTTGGGTAATGGGAGGGACAAATTGACACAATTCGGTTTTCTGCATCAAATTTGCATTGTTTAAAATTTGCTTCTGAGAAACGTATACACAGTATAAAGGGAAGGAGGAGGGGGGGGGGGACGTCCTTTGGAACTAAGAAATTGCCTATGAGACCATTTTCGCATCTCCATGCATGTCAACAGTACTCGACGTGCTGCATGACCCTTACGCTCTCGCTCATAAGGACAAACATGTTCTAGGTTGTGCACGTGTATGCAATTTTATCCAACAACTATTTTGTTCACTGAATCAGAAATTTATTCAGTTTTAAAACTATAACTTCATTCCATGGAATCATATATTGAATATACTAATCTACCCCTGCGACTTCTACGCTAAGTTTTAGAGCAGGTATTCAGGTGTAATTTAGTCAGAAACCACGTGCACACACAATGGTATACAATTCCAGAGCTGAAAGACGAGCGAGACGATAAAATCCCTTCTGTGGTCTGACTATTTCTTTGTTACTGGTTCTTTTGTCACGACGTCCTTTGGGAAAAGCGGATTGTTTCTAAACCGAGCCTCCAAAGTTGAAAGACTGAAGAGACAGTCGGGGACTGTCTGATTTTTCTTGTCAACTACGTCGTGGTCTACAGGTAGTTCCGGCATTCCGAGATGGATCGGTATGCAACCCTTGACCACTGTCCATGTGAAAGTGTGAATAGCATATGGAGCCTAGTATCTGATGAGATAGCTTATTGCATTTATTAAAATCTGCTCCTTGATCGCGGAAAACCGGAAACATTCCCTCGTGATTTATTCAGCAGCAATATGGCGGTTAGGGAACTTTAGTCTGGCTTCTTATGGTGTGTTAATACCTAACGACTGATTTTATTTAGTAAAGATGAGATATTGGAGTCACTGACCTAATCTACCGTACTATCCACACCCAGCAGTCCTATGTCCTCCACCTGTCTCTTCAGCTGCCCCCAGGGGTACCCCATGTTCCTGGTATCAGCTTCGAGATCACGTAACCAGCTGTTTCTTAGCCGGCCTATTCTGTGCTTTTCCTGTGATTTCCACGACAGCGCATGTGAGCCTATAGTAATATTTAAGTAGGCATCCGCTTTATATGACCAGTTCAATCACATCTTCTCTCCTTGATCTCGTCTTCAGCAGGTAGCTGGTTGGTTTTCTGCCAAATATTGAAATTGCTGATAGTATTTGGCCTTACGATCCGGAAGATTTTTCTCAGGCAGCACGGTGAGTTGACGAAGGTCTGCACTAGATTTCCTACCAGGGGTCTTTGTTGTCCTCCAAGTCTCTGCTTCATGCAATAGGACGGTACTTCGCATTGGAGTTGAACAACTCGACCATTCGGTAAGTTGACAGCAGGTGAGTATCTACGGAAAGTAGTGCCCATGGCAAGCACTGAAATTGCGCCCCTGTCCAAACATATGACACCCATCGTTTAGATAGCTCAACCATAGTATCAACTCAAAAATACAATTTTACCGTACATGGAACAAAGTCATCGGCTCAATGGCGCCCCTTCAAGTGCCATGCCTGCCATCCCCTATACACGCCCCTGGTTGATAGTTCTTTGGAACTCCAGATGTCATAATTGGACTGCTCTTGTTATACTGATCTTGGCTCTGACGTCCGCCTCGGCGCCTTGACACAGGCTGAGAGACCAGAGAGACCAGTTGAGGACAGAGATAGAAAGGGCATTATGGGAACAGAGCAACAATTGAACAATTTGAGCTAAACACTTTATAAAGACATTTCGAACAGGCCCGCACCTCCGTACCAATCCGACGTATGCCCAGATGATACAAATACACCAGTGGCGTATCCAGGGTCTCGAGCCAAGGAAAACAAAATTCCATCGATGAAGTTAATATACTAATAGCGATTGCGAAGCGATAGTAAAATGACGTATATTTTTTGACCTTAGGACACGTATAGAGCTCGTGTTGAAGCCAAGATGTTTATGTAGCCTGCATGCTGTTGATCGAGAACGCATGAAAAATTACTGAAGAACGCGCGCGAGGAGCGCGCGAAAACATCATGGATAGTCACCATCCATGCCAAATGAGCAAACGACTACCACAGCAATAACATACCCAGTGCGCAGGAAGTGCGTGACCAATTGTGGCAGCCAGCTACAATGGAAGTGAAATGCGCAAAATATTAGGACAGTAACATTGTGGCTAGAACGCAATTTTTGGTCATGTCTGGTTACCACCTATGCCAAACGTGCAATGCTAATATAGCTATTGCGCGCAAAATGTTTGTAGTAGCCAGCTATCATGCATGCCAAATGCACAAAACAAAACTACAGCAATAACACAGCCAGTGCCCACGACGTGTGCGAAAAAAATGTAACAGCCAGCTATGCCATGAGAGTTTATTGCTCAAAATAATTTATGACTAATAACGTAACTAGTGCGCGCAATGCGGGCACAATATATGTAACGTCTGGTTTACATGCATGCCAAATGCGCCCAATAAACTACCACAACAACAAAATAGCCAGTGCGCACGAGGTGCGCGAAAAAAATTGTGGCAACCAGCTACCATGCACGTAAAATGCGCAAATAATTATGGCAGCAACACAGCAACTAGTGCAAGCGAAGCGGGCGAAAAATATGTAGGTCCAGCTACCATAGGCCTGCGTGCAAAATATACGGAAAACTAACAAAACAGTAGTGCTCATGAAAATTCTTGTAGCAACCAGCATACCATGCGTGGGAAATGCGCAAAAAGATATCACAGTGCATGCGCACATATTTTCTAGGTGATTCAAAGGTGAAGATAAAAAATGGGCTTTTAACTACGAACGAATGTCCTGAGAGTAATAATATATCTCGGTTCCAACCCTACACTGTACAGAACTACGCGTATGAACTGTTATACAACAAATATGTTTGACCTATTAGTGGTGCCTTTCTTATATATTAATATCACTCATGTCATGGAAAATACTGGTGTTTTGTATCATTATGAAAACTCTTGGGACATTGACATTAAAACAGTGTTTTTTAGCATTATAATGTCGTTTTACATTCTATTTGAATTGGTGGTCCTGCAATAGACTAACTCCCACTGCGGTGTTGAAGAAAAATGCTGACACTACAAAATTTAGTACCTTACCTTACCTGTCAGAGCGAACTCGAACATCGATAACTAGCTTTCTCCATTCTTTTCTGTCGTCCATGATCACCTTTAGCTCATCTGTTGTTATTCCTGTGTCGTCCCTCAACGGGTCCACGTATGTTATTGCTGGTCTTCCTCTTTTCCTTTCACCTTGCTTTGGTTCCCATAAAAGCAACTTGTTGATCAGCTCATTCTTCCTTCTTCAACTGTGTCCAATGAACTTTAGCCTTCTAGTGCGAAGAGATTATGTTACTCTTTGCAAATCACCATACAACTCTTTGTTGGTTTTATGCTCTTCCCTTGAGACATTAAACACAGCTCATTAAACACAGAGTATTCTTGTGTAGTTTCCATCAAGTCGGTCCTTCATTTTCGTGGTAAGAGTCCAGCTTTCAGCACCGTATAATAGCACACTTTCAACTGTGGCACGAAATAATTGTGTTTTCAGCTCTTTTTGGAGGTTTGAATCCCATACCTTATCCATCTTATTTAGGGCTTACCATGCTTGTGCTATTCTGGTTTCCATATCTTTCTTGCTTGATTGAATCCACGAGCCAAGGTATTTAAAGTCTTCAACTTTATTCAGCTTAGCACCTTCTATGGTACGCAAGTCTTCATCTAGTTGATTGTACAAGATGTATTCGGTTTTCCTGTATTTTACATGCAACCCCACTGCTTCAGCTGCGATTTCTAACCTCAGTAAAACAGGTTGTGCCTGTTCCAGATAATCAGAAATCAAAGCAAGATCGTCTGCGAAGTCAGTGTCTGTACTTTATGTTGCTGGATATCGACTGCTCCGCCGTGCTGTTAAGGTGAATGAAGTCTCCGGTTTTCTGATAGCTTCACGAAGTGCAAAATCCAAGACAATAATAAATATAAATAGTGCTAGGGTGTTCCCCTGTAGAACACCTGCGAGTATGTTGGAATAAAACTCGGTGTCTCCGTCAGGTGATAGCACTTGTGCAACAGTACATATGTAGAGTATGTTTATGGCACCCTCTATTTTTGATGGTACACCATATGCTTTCAAGATCTCCATCAATTTTTCTCTGTGTATGTTGTCAACAGCTTTGCTGAGGTCGACAAAGGTTAGTATTGCCGGTAGTTGTTTTGCTTTTATGCCCTCTATAAGTCTTTTCAGTGTCAGAATTTGAGATACTGTGGACCTTCCAGCACGGAAGTATTTTTAATTTATCCTCAGTATAGGATCCAGGTGCACTCTTATCCTATTTAGAATCATCTTGTTGTAGATCTTTGCTGCTGTGAGAGTGGATGATATTCCACGGTAGTTTGTGGTAAGTCCAAGATCACCTTTCTTCGGACATGGTACAATCCCACTCTTAACCCATATGTCTGATCTATCTCCATTGAAGGTTTTGTTGCATACTTTAAGTAATTGTGTATTTAAAGCACCACTTTTCCAGACTTCGATTTGTATATTGTCTAGACCAGCTGCCTTATTGTTGTTGAAAGCTTTTACACATTTCAACGGTTCTTCCATGGAAAAGTCTTCCGTGTTTCCTCCACTATCGTAGTTGTTGGTTTCACAGTTATGGTTGGTGGTTATCCTAGCAGATTTGGGAAGTGATCTTTCCATTTTTTCACACGATCTTCAGGGCTCGTAGCTTTTAAACGGCCTCTGTTTGTGCTTTTTCTACCTGTTAGTTTGTTCACTGTCTCCCATGCTAGCCGATACTTCTGATGTTCTGTAGCATTGCTGATGGTGTCTACCTTTTCTTAAACATAGTCTTGTTGTTCTAGATCATAGGCTTCTTGCAGTTCTTTTTTTGCTTTCTCCAGTTTTGCCACACTTCTCCTTGTACTCCTTTCATCACTTTCCTTAAATGCTTTCTTTACGTTTTCTCTTTTTGATGTAATATTCTCATTTTCCCATGGTATGTGATGTTTTACCTTCTTCTTTACTGGAATGTGATGTTTGGCTGCTTCTTCATGGGCTGTTATGATGTTATTGTACAGTTTGTTTGCATCCTCATTTTCACCCAGTTCTTTTAGCACCAGGTATTGATTGCGTACTTATACTGTGTATGAGTCCTTGGTGTGGCTATCTGTTAGTAGCTTGTTCCAATCCTACCTGATTTTCTTTGTGCTAGAGGATTTGTTTTGACGCAGACTTAGCTTTATTTTTGCGGTAATTATACGGTGGTCCGATCCTACGGAGCAAAAGGTGTTGTATGCTTCACGGTTCATTGCACTGTTCTTCAATTTATTGTTGATCATGATGTAATCAATGTGGGATCGTGTTTCATTTGGAAGTGTGTGTGTCCACATCTTGCCCATACGTTTAATAAAACTAGTATTTAAAGCTTCTAGGTTGCATTCTTGGATGTAGTCCAGTAGACACTGCCCATTTTCATGTGTTCCTTCATTGTACACTGAACCCTTCGCATCTCCTTTTCCTATCCTTGCATTCATATCCCCACCAATAAGTATGGCGTTATGTTTTGGAATGGACTTCGTTAGTTCAGCTAGTTCTGCATAAAATGCTTCTTTCTTATCTGTATTTGCTACATTTGTTGGACTGTAGCAGGATACAACGGTGACGGCGGGCTTCCCGTTGAAAGTAGCAACAATAATCATCGGATTGATGGTTTCAATAGCATGTAATGATTTGTAAGCTTTTGGACTGAGGAGTATGCCCACACCTCTTATTGAGGAGTTGTTTGTAGCCTTTTCAGCTGAGCTTGTCAGCATGACCCAGCCTTTCTTCATATCATGATACTTGATGTCAATATCGTTGTGGTAGATACGGTGCTCTTGGAGGCAAACAATATCAATATTGTGTTCCTGGGCTAAAGCTGTACTTTCACCCTTGTTATCTCTTGGGTTCAGAGTTCGACAATTGAACGCTGAAAATAGTGTAGACCCTTTTCATTTTAGTAACCTGTTGTCTCTTGTTGAATCATTCAAACCAGTAGCACTCGTTTCGATCCCAGCCTGGCTTGCCACTGTTGTTCTCATTGTTGACCCACGCGACGAGCGATGTAATATGGAATGTATGAAGTAGTTCTAGTCATCACTGTTTTTCTGTTGCTATCGCACTATTGCAAGATAGGATGCGAATCAGTGCTAGTGGTCGCAACTCCTACTAATAACCGCAGTATTCAGCTAACTGGAATTGATTGATCCATGCTGCTGTTGTTGACTATGCAGTCAATTATCATCCGCCACCGATCAGTAGCCTACAGACCAAGCCAATATATCGTTTTGTTGTACTTGCCCTCATCTGTTACTGGAGAACTGCTGCCCACTCCAGGAAATTTATATTTATCATGGAGGTTTATTCCTCTAGGGTTGATCATCTTTGGTCTGGTTCCTACTCTTTGACCTGTATGGCATGGTTATACCTGCCAGGAGTATGTACTGCAGCCAGCATAGCTCTCCAGATCAGAGGAACACACAAGCTACTTCAACAACGACAGGGCGATAATCAATAATTCGACCATAAGCCACAACAAAATCTCAATACAAAAAGTACTCCGCTGCGGTTACTCGAACAAATGCTCAACCCAGGGCTGCAAATGAGCTATTTCCACATCTATATCGTGATATTTGGCGAAATACTTGCAAAAGATCACCAGTTTTGTTCAAACCATTTGAACAAATCGTTATATTTACCGAAATGTAGGCCTACCCGTAATGTAAAAAATTTGAAAAGACCTTTTTTAGTTATATGTTTTACACTATCTGGCAAGTTGGTAACTACAGTTCGATCGTACTTTTCCTAATTTACGGTCTTCCGGTTCCGGTTGTAGGTGTTGGTTACGTTGAATAAGACAACGGCCGTGTTTTTGTCAACTGTTAGTTCACTGTTATTTACATATATGGGCATCTCCATACCATATATGGGATGAAGATGACCATTAATAGCAACTAATAGTCAGCGAACAGTTGACTAAAACGCAGCCAACGGTTCCCAAAGTTAGGGTGGCGACACAAAAGGGGGTCTCGAATAATATTAGGGTGGTCGCGGATCGTGTCCGAGAAAGATTAGAAATGGCGGCGATTTTCGCCGCGATCAACCAACAAAGATTCTTTGATAAAGTTTGAAGTATAGGCTATTTGTCAGATGTTTGTTAAAACAAGAGCAATATTTCCGGCTATTTTCATCGATGTTTACAATGTCTGCCGCGGCTGTATCCTACCCTTTTCATAGACGCGAGTGTAACATATTTGTTTGACTCAAAGGACTGCGTCCGGCAAGAATGATGATTTTTAAGCACGTGGCATCTCAAAGAACCTCGTGGTAGCACATGCATGTTACATTGTATACAAATGAACTGACGTGGGGGTGGCACAATTCATTGAATGATAACGCAAAACATTTTACGCTTCGCCCGCAATGGTGGCTGTCTTCATTTGTCATTCATGTGGTGTCACTTGTGCTGAAATTGGCGTTTATATCATAACGTAAATATCGGAAATCGAATGACCCAAAAAATCCACGCGCTTTGCGCACAGTGGTGTTCTGCTTTGTTTGTTTTGTCGAAATTTTCGTTTGGTGCCACTAGTGGGCCAATTAGGGCTATATTATAAGCCAAAGATTGTACATGATAACCCATTTTTCGCGCACTTTGCGCGCAGTGGTTTTTCCCTTTTTTTGTTGGGTATTGTTTTGTGGTGTCACTTTGCGCTGACTGTGCCATTTATAGTATAGCTCAAAGATAGATCGGACACGCTAACCTGACATTTTTCGCTCGCTTCGCGCGAAGTGGTGTTTTCCTTTCATATGTGGTGTCACTTGTGCAGAAGGTGCAGTTTATATTATAATCCAAAGATGACATAACGTCTTCAAAATGTTCGGGTGCTTCGCGCGCAATACTCTTTGTTTGTTTTTAAAAACTATTTTGGATGGAGGTCGCAGCTTAGTGTGGTGGGCAAGAAGGGTCTCAATGAAAAAAGTTTGGGAAGCACTGGAGAAAGATAAACATGCACGAGTATGCCGCTTATAACACTTTTTTTATTATAAATATTGTTATAAATAAAAATGTTCGTTTCTTACTTTTTTGTCTAGTGTCGAACAGACGGACGTGATAATCCCCTGTTTTTTTTAACACGCTTCGCGCGCCATTATTCGTTTCAGTTGTCAGCTTGGCGTTAGAAGATTGAAATTTAGCTCCATAATTTAGAGGCAATAGACGGTGTAGGCTATATCAGACGACTGATTTTTACTGTCTGTAAATATTAAATATGGCATGTAGACACCTTTCAATTCCCAAAATGTTGTCCAACAAATGAACAACATATAGCAGCATTTTGCATCTAAGCACCCTTAATTATACAAACATCTCCTTAGCCCCTCCCCCAGGACACAGATCAGTAATCTAATTTTTCCACCATCCTGCTTGCCTCCCCCCTCACTATAGAAAAAAGTGGTTGTGCATGGCCATCAATTCAAATAGAATGTACATTTATTGTAAAACGACATCGTAAGGCCGAGAAACAAAATTGTCGGCAGGCCAAGCCGGGGGGG
>JAODUJ010208453.1:0-10569 GCA_027564615.1 Psolus chitonoides
GTTTGACCTCTGTTGACCTCAAATGACCTTGAAACAGTACCCAAAACAATAGGGTTCTTGTACTCCATATGGGCAACATACATGCCAAGTATGAACTTTGTAGACCTTTCCATTCTCCAGTTACTGTGTTTACAAGGGGTGTTACGGACACACACACACATAAGCACGCCATCGTGACTGCATAGATTCCTTTCGCCTTCGGCAAGGAATCAGAAAGAGAAGGCTAACACAGTAATAGTCCATACACTTAACGAGTGTTTCAAGCCCAGTGTTATGTCACGTGGTACTCGTCACGTCAAATGTGGTGGTTCTCTGCATTGAACTACACAGTGAACAATGACGAATGCGAATTATTTTCCATGTTTACTTCAAAGGAGCATATTACGTTGACAAAAAGTGGAAACCATAGATTTTTCTACTTAAAAAATCATTTGAGTGAAATATCATCCTTATCTAGTCGGCTTCCAGCTAATATTATAATTTCCAATGCTGTATAGCTGTTATCTTCAATCGATGACGATTCAAACAACTGCATTTAGTGTTCAGTGTATTCAAAATGGAAATAAGGCTGAGATACACATACCATATCAGCAGACACATTCTACGACTGACACAAGAGGCAAAACATCTTAATATACAGGAAACACTACTTACAATTGGTGTTACACAAAATTAGAATGTTTTTGAGAAGCAACAAAAATGAAGCATTCTCATTGGCTAAAATAACCGTGACGAAAATTAGGCCTATGTGAGTAATAACATTCTTAAACCAACAAAGAATATTAATAAAAAGTTTTTGAGTTCAACGTTGGACCAAAAATGGTTCAGAAAAATTAAATTATACATTGTAAATTGTCATGTAGTTACTGGCCGAAATTGGTTGTGAGTGAAATATTATATTCCAAATGAGCCATGTTTGTTGCGCTATGCAATGTGTATACGCAAATATGAAATAGGTCCCATTTAAACGTTCTTTATTAAGGCAGTTCATTCTGCTTCAATTAAAACTATATCAAATTGTCTTAGTTCAAGATAAATATGAGAAATGGAGGCGTGCGAGAACAGAACGACCATATTTTCAGTAGTTTTGCTTTGACGAAAACTAAGTTTAGGCCTAGCTGTCATTCCGCCGACCTAGTGTCACGGTCATGTCGCTTGGGCTTCCTCCGGATACGCCAGCAATACGATCCACACAAAATTGAGGCAGTCGCTAAGGTCCAGTCAATTTGATTTTATTTGTTCAATTTTTTTATTGCTCGTGAACGATATTATACGGATTGTAAATAGCTTAGGTTGTACGTTATATTAGGAACACAGTCAAGGTCTCGTATAAACGTAATCCTATACTGAATATTACAGTATAGGGCTATAGGATTTATTGTTACAGGCACTTGTGGCTAGGAATGCTGTACCGTTACTACCTTATGTTGTATGGGTGGAAGTCAGCAAACGCTTCTAGCGTGGAATTTACAGGTGTAACCATTGTTCAAAGAAAGCACTATCTTTTTGCTTAAAAACATGCTATAATCAGTCAAAACTGGTGGATTTTTTAACATATTTGTTTACCTACTTGTCTAATAGATGTATCATAATAGCGTAAGGCAAAAAGATAGCCGAGCATGTCAAAATTCTCTATCAGTTTATGCTCTTTTAAAGAAACATAAAACATCAGTGATAATCCGTAGATTTGTAATCCTGCTCCATTTCTGATGATTTCTGCACCGGAAACTTTCGCAAAATATGTGTAAGTCATCTATTTTGACATGCGCACGTTGATCATGTGCACATTCTCCACACTGTTGTTTATGGTACGGCGAATTATGCTGTAAGCAATTAGTGCTTAGGCGGTACGTCATAAGGGTGTCATGCCGAGCTTCAGTCTACTGGGCATGACGTCATTCTCCTTTTTATAATTCTGTGGGTATGTCCCATTGACCAATAAAGAATTATACATCCTGGGATGTGATATTCTCTTGTGAATGAATAGAAAGAGTCTCCAAGAATACCGTACATTAGGCGTTACTCTAAATATATCACCTGGTAGAGGATGTGGAGTTCGTTCTCGAGCACAAAACTCTTCCTTGCCCTCTGCAGTTCAATGAAGACTGCCTGCGCCTCATGTGGAGATAAAGCCGAAGCCAGTGTTGCACTCCCGAGCTGGGTTGGTAGGTATGCTTCCCCTGAGTCATCTAGAAAACATACAGCAGACAAAAATAAACGGATAATAAATAAGAGGATAATCCACAATTACGTTTGGAAAATATAGGCCAAATGACAATAACAACCACTAAATTTCCTCTACTGGGGCGAGGAGGTAAAACTATTCAAGGTTGTTCTATTCAATTTACTTTGTATTTACATTTAGTAATGTTTCGTCCATGGAGAATCATAAGAGTTTTTCATTGCTATCAGGCATTCATATTGTATCACGAAAGGTCTTTTGCCTTGCTTTGTTCTGATAATCTATCTATTTTCATTATAAGACAGTACTCAATTTTGTTTTTTCACATTTTATAGTACACTATTCTCTTCCACACAAAATTATAAAATTTAGTCCTCAAATGCTACGAACCTTTCTGTAGCCTGATAAACTCTTGCTCCTTCAGGAAGCCAATACAAGCATCAATGGCAGACGAGGTCGTGCTTCGATCATCCTCATCATCCGAGGATAGACTTGCCGCAAGTAGAGTACTGGATGAGTAACGTTGGACGTCGGCAGGTGAACTGGCTACACCACTAGCGATGACCTACACAGAAAACACACAATTGAAGCCTAATTCGAGTTGAAATCTTGTGATTCAACAGGAAAAAGAATACTTGCTAATTAGTTGTTGATACCAAGATGATCAGAATTCAAAAGTTTCTAGTTAAAGCGAGTATCTGTGTTTGGCTGCTCGGGAACACTTTTCTCTCCCAAAATGGAGGTCCTAGTATAAGGTTCCCCAGTTATTTATAAAGATGCCTTCACAAAAATTACTCCCCATATATTGCCGGAATTGCAGAGAAATGCACAAGGAAATGTGAAAATTGACGGCGACAGTTTTGTGTAGAATACAGTAGGCTAGGCCCCTTGCCTAATGTTAATTGTTGATAACTGTTGAACGTTTAGGATCTCAAATTATTTTCGAAGCTTGCAACTTTGTGTGATATTATAACACCAGCTGTGTAGGCCTACGTTCATAATAGTATAGCTGGTGAAAATGAACACAGATACTTGCTTTAAGTTCCAAAGCAGCAGTGTCTTTCTTCTGGGTATTATTTACCTACAAATTACAATGTAGCGAGCTGTGAGTGCAAGGCCAGTTTCAAAAAATCATGGGCAATGAATTTCATGGGCAATGAATTTTGGACACAAAGTTTGCAAGACCACTTTTTGAATTTGCACTCCCACTTTCCCCAAATCCTGGCTAACACCCTGTTACAATGTCTCAAAAGCTTTCATTGTTCAGCCCGCATAAACACAAATCTCTAAATATGAAAACACTCGATTGACATTAATGCGAGTATCTTTGTTCATTTTCACAATGCAAAGCCATTACAAAGGGCACAGATGATGTTATAATATCACACAAAGTTGTCAACTTTCGAAAACAATTGTTAGACATCTTCCAAATTGAAATCTTAAATGTTCAACAGTCCACATGAACTAACGTCAGGCTATAGGGGCCTAGCCTATAGCCGAAACTTTCACCATCATGTTTCAAGTTGTCAGGCTCATTTCTCCCCAAATTGAGCAATGTGTGTCAGAGGAAATTTACGTGAGGGCTCCTTCCATAAATAGCACCAGGGATCCATATAACAGGACCTACATTTTGTGAGCAAAAAGTTATTCCTAGCATCCAAACACTATACTCACTTTAATCAGCCCTCAGGGCTTTCATTGATTAATTCTCTCATCCCAAGGGTATTTTATCCCCTCCCATATTTTTCAAGGGGGAATTGACCCCTTACAATCATTTTTCAAAGGGTATTTGACCACCTGCTACATTGTAAAAGAATGATTTGTTGTGTATTTGATACATTGCACATAGAAGTGAGAGGGTTTAATACCCTTGCAGCTGGAATTTGAAAGAGTATTTTGCAGTTTCAATGCGTAATTGATGCAATGACGCACACTAATGAAAGCCTTGAGCCCCAGTGGATTAAAACCACCATTCTGACAGGTTTCCAGGTCGAATGTTTGGTCCATACTGCTTAGGTAAAAGCTTACATAACTTTCAGGATTATGATTTTAAACTCAGATCAAAACTTTAAGGTTGCCAATTTTTTTTTTCCATCAAGGCTCAATACTTTATACAATCTAATAAATCATAATTGCGGAAGACTTCGAGGGAAGTTCAGGGATTGAACAATTTAATTACCGATTGTTGGTCATCACGCATGATGTAAGGGTGAATGATTGTTACTGCACATTTTTTGAAGGGCTGGTAATTCTGTTCTGCCATGTTGAAAACCAGGCCTGTCAGAGCAAGTTTGGCCGATGCCGATGAGGCATAACATAGTGAGTAATCCTTCCGGCGAACTAGAACGAGTAGTTGAAGAGTGGGGCATAGCGGAAACACCATAGCTGGGCTCCATAACAATGTCAGCAATGTCGAAGCAATTGGTGAGGCAATATCAGTCAGGTTCTTAAACTTTTCAAGAATGGTGACATCAACTTTAGTCACATTTAGTTCGGTGATGTAAATCAATGGTATACCTTTGTCATCCTGGTGACAATCCCGTGGCAAAACCTGGGTAGGGGTTCAATGCGAGGGAGACACCCTCATCATGCTGACCAAAATGTAGTAATGTTCACGAGCCACTAAACCAAATGCTATGTGTGGTTAGGGTGTTGTCGGATAACTTTTTTGGGGGGGGCTTTTGTTGACATCCGTGGCTGGTTAAATGTCGTGGGTGTCGACAATTATCAACATGAGGATTAAGACTTCTCAGATGTTAAAGGGGAACATATAACTGTACAAATATCTTCTGTTAAATCAAGAATTGGTCGAGACTGGAAGCCATGTCCCCGCTTCCGTAAAAATATCAAAGAGTGCAGAACAGCGCAGTGCAGCACGACTTGTACTCTGCGTATCGCGACGTGAACACATTACTCCAGTCTTTGAGTCCCTCCATTGGCTACTGATAGAGCAAATAACAGCATAACAGATCCTTCTGATTACCTTCAAGGCCTTGAAAGGCATGGCACCTGTACTCATATCAGATCTGTTAGCTTTGTATAAGCCTTCACAAGTCTTTGCCAGCTTTGTGTGATCAACTCTTCTATGAATTTCCATGGCAAAATATCCTACGCTTTCGCAGCCACAAACCTATGAAACAAACTTCCCGCCAACATTGGCCATGCACCTCCTCTGGCAATTTTTAAATCCAAAATCAAGACTCATCTTTTCCAGCTGCATTTCTGTGTGAGATAAAGATATCTAGGGTATACTTATTACGGTACCTGTTGTTTGGTGACACCTGAAATATTGCTCTTCGGTTCCGTTGCAATATTTGCTGTGGGTTCTATCCTGTTCCATTTTATAGTTGTTTTTTGGGGGTTTTTTTTGCATTTTATTCTTCACATTTGGTGTTGTTTTATACTGTTTTTAAACATTTCATTGCTCATTGTACATTGAGTACTTTTATTTTTGTTTGGTGTATTGGTTTTCCTTTTTGTAATATTGACAATTGGCTTTGTTGTTTTTAGGTATTATGTTTTGGTTTCTTTGTTGTAAAGGGCTTTGAAGCCTTCGCATATTGCGCTACTGCTGTTTATTATTACTTTTTTTCTTAATTCTTTGGCGACCCTTTTTACTCTAGAATGATGACTATAATACATCACAAATACCCTAAAACCCAGGAGCTTCCGGAGGCTTCGCCCCCTGGGCCCCCGTCGGGGCTTCGCCCCTAGACTCCACCAGGCGCCCGACGCGGTCCCCTGGACCAAACGTGCATGACTCGCACTTCGCGCTTGGTGACTTACATTGCAGTGTTCATGTCTGCAAACCTCCAGAACTTGGCCTAAAAGGCCTAGTATAGGTACTAACCTTTGTCCGACAGGATATGTATTACAAAAACAAAACAAAATATATATAGTCAATTTGGTTCTTGGTATTTCTATTTGGGCTTCCTCATGTCCAGTATCTGTTTGCGTTTATCTTGAAACATGTGTTTGTAATCACAAGTCCATGTTGGGCTGCGAATTCTAACATAGTCTGCCCTCTTTTATTCCTCTCCCCAATTCCAAATTTCCCCCATAATGTTGTCTTCTCCCTCTTGTTGTTTACCGACTTTTGCATTGAAGTTTCCCATCACGATGATATAGCTTGCTTTGAGCTCTTTCATTGCTGCTGTAATGTCTTCATAAAACTGCTCCACTTCATCATCGTCGTGGTCACTAGTTGGTGCGAAGACCTGGATAGTGCACGTCTTTTTCTTTCCTGTTAGTTGAATTCTTAGTGCAATTACTCTGCCCGAGAAGCTTTTTACTTCTATGATGTAGTCTTTGATCTTTGGATGACTTATAAACTATATTCCTCTTGCATTCGTATTTGTTTCTGTTGCTCCTCTCTTATACAACCAGGCAGCCCCCTCTATCTCTTCCAATATTTTCCCTTCTCTCCTTGTTTCTGCCAACCCTATGAAGTCCCACTTGAAACCATCCAGTTCATCCATCAAGTGCTCTAAAGACTTTTCTGTTCGTAATGTTCTAATCAACGTATTTTAAGGAGTTGTATAGCTTAGGATGTATCTTTTGAGGAATCCAACCATATATGTGTATTTTAAATGAATTTTCTAGGAGTGGAGAATATATATGTTATCCTAACCTTTCCCCACAAGCACGTCTAATTATGATATTTCCGTAAATCATCATATAGGTTGACAGATAACCACTGATAGCCCAATAATATTGTATTTTATCAATTACTTGATCAAATTACCGGTCCCAGGAGACATTTTTTAATGCCCACGAATACAAACAATGGACACCTCAAATCTTAGATTTCTTTCACAACACCATATTAGGCTTCAATTGCCGTAAGAATGTGTATAATATATGTATGTATTTATGATTGAAAATTTCCAAAAAGTTTACTTATTCATCATCATATGATTACAATAACAACAGTTCCTATTTTATCACGCGTTGAATAATAAACGATTATTTGTATATCAAATACTACCAATATATTAACAGCAAACACCTAAGCAGTAAGAGTAAGATAATGCTGGTGAGATACGGTAGCACCAAGGTAGCGATTACCCTCCCGCTTGACAGTCTGTCGATTCTGGTTTGTATGTAGCACGTTTCTACACACACAGCTGTGATTGAACAAGACAGTTCGTGGATATTTTCCTCGGACTCGGGAAATTGGTTGTTATCGTCTATACTTGAAAAAAGAAATCAATACCTATATTATATTGAACTTAAATGAGGAACTGTTATTATTCTATAGTTTTCTTGTCATTGCAAACTTACAAACTTGTCTTTGAACGACCGACACACGAGCCCTCGCTGACGAGAGATTGGTAAAAAAAATCATTGCACATTTGACATTTTTTATAATACCGTTCCCAGGAGGCATTTTCTCATGCCCCCAAATACAATTAATAGACACCTCAAATCTTAAATTTCTTTCACAACACCATATTGGGCTTCAATTGCCGTAAATAATGTGTAAAATATATGTATGTATTCATGATTGAAACTTTCCAAATAGTTTACTAAAAAAAATCATCATCATATGATTACAATAACAACGGTTCCTATTTTATTACGTGTTGAATATTAAACGATTCTTTTTATATCAAATACTACCATGGAATTAACAGCAAAAACTTAATCAGTAAGAGTAGGGTAATGCTGATGAGATACAGTAGCACCACGGTAGCAATTACCCTCCCGCTTGACAATTGGTCGATTCTGATTAGATGTAATGGTACCGGAGAGAGCGCTTCACAATTTCCCGGCGGATGGGAGAAAAGATCTCTAGTGGTTGACAATAATTTGTAGACGGTTGCTCTCTGTGATGGACGAAGGTGAGGAGCAGGAGGGCCAAAAAAAAACACTTGTTGGCTTGCAGTACTATCCATCTTATTGCCGACACGAGTCTACAAGAGTTGCTTATTGATATTATTATTATTGATATAATACAGACAAATTCAAAAATCATGTTCTAAATAATAATACACATCTTGTATGGAGTTATTAGGTGTCTTCACATAACATCATCATCGTTGTCAGCAATGTAGTATGAATCAGTGTTCACCATAACACCGAAAATATCCAGCGCAATGTAACCATACTTTAGTACAATGCATTTAGTTTCTGGAAGCACGTGGATTTTAGAAACACTATTGTATATGCTACACTGAACATATCTTAGTAAAATGAATACAGAACTCAGTACTACGCGGTGGATCAGTGGTTCGTAAACGGCATACTACAAGCACATTTGATGATTCACGTTGTGGCACTACTGGACTCCCTGCTCCCACGTACTTCGCAGGAAAACGTTCACTGTACCCTGGACGAAAATTGAAATAACCTGTTCTCGGTCGAACCATCGTTAATGAGGCTACATACATTTATAGAGCCGTTTAGGAAATCAGGTCAACTGTCTTCAAAGATGCCATGTGTACCTTACGAAATGAGAATCATTCATTTACAAGATCAACCCAACCTGCAATGCCGGAAAGTGCTATTCAACCTGCCTGTTATTGGCAGATCTCCTCACAAAAGCGTTCCTTCTATGTGTTGGGTGATCTCTAATCTCACGCCCTTTGGTCTGAGACTTTCATATGCTCTTCCTTGGAGAAAGCCATGAAATTACAAGTAAAAATCAGGCAGACATTGTTCTCGTCGCCACCTCCGAGGCAGAACCCAAACCAATTACTGTCGAACTTCAACCCACTACGGAAATCCAAAACCTTTGTCTTACCCGTCTATTATCCGCTGGACTAAACCCTATTTGGTATGCATGCGACACCTATTCTGATTTCCTAATCTGCAATAAATGTATACGTGCCTCCTGCAATATGGTACAGCACGGAAACCTTCTAGCGATATAATTGAAACGAGAACATTTTGAGATGGTTTTGACATGTGATGCAAGCCTAGATAATTCTTGCCAACTTTATACTTCGAGGGAATGTTGAGGGACGCAGGAAGCGTCATCGCCCAAAGAGAGTGTGGATTGATGATATAAAAAACTGGACTGGGTTGAGTTTCTCGGAGTGCAAACATGTCGCCAGTGAAAGTCGGGAAAGTCATGCTCTTATAAGACGATTTGACACCACATAAGACCGTCGCCAGTACACGAATTACTATGTAATATTATTAGTTGAATTATCGAGAAATATGGTCTGCTCATCAAATAATTGGGTGTGCAGAGAATACTGTTCGAATGATGTCCAATTTTATCGGACATTTCCACGAAAAAGTATATCCCTCATGTAACCCCTCCCATCCGTGCCGTGACTATCGGAAAACGCTGTGTGTCCTTTCAGTTAAATGTTTTACTACCTTAAGTTTAGAGTTGTGGTCAGATATGTAGCTCCTAACTAGAAATTAAGTGAGCTGTATAAGCAGAAACACTTTTAGTAATAAAAGAGGGTGCCCTGTATTTTAAATCCATTGATGTTCTTTCAAATGATCCGTTATTATTTCAAGGCTCAAATTCAAATTTGGAATCTAAACAACCTCTGTTAGATACAACGTATGTAGCGTCGATTAGTACCAAGTAAGCAGTGCAGGCAGAAACACATTATAGTAAGCTAGAGGACGCCCTATCTTTAAAATCTCAGTGCTCTTTTAAAGGATCTGTTGAAATTTTGATCCCCCAAAACAGACTCAACGACCTAACATAAATATATTTGAATACCAATTTTAGCTATTAGAATTGATAGAACACTTCAAATGAGATTCTTTTACTACGAATGATAGCCATTTCGATTTTTCATGTGCTTCCGGTAGAAACTCAGTTTGGTTCCTAGTCTAATGTGATCACACATGTAATAAGGATTCTTCATTCAAAATTGTGTTCCTTTGTCCACCAGGTAACTTAATCTTGCAAGCCGACCCGCTATATGTGGTTATATATTCATTGATATGATGATTGACACGAAAAGTAAGTATAGTAATGTTTTATATAATATTCTATCCAGTAATTACTGATAAAATACTGAAAATACCATATTACTTCAGTAACGGCTTCACCCAAGTGGTTATGTTCATTGATATGGTGTTTGGCATGAAAATTATAATTATGCGTTTGGGTGGAGTGTAGCGTATATTTACGCTTGGCCCTGCAGTATGGTTCAATACGGAAACCTTCTAGCGATATAACATATCTATTTGGATGCCTTGTGGCCGAAAATAGACATTGAATAAGTTATGAAAATAGCTTTATTAAAATTCTAAGACCATATGATTAACAAAATTAATAGCTAAATATGTTTAAGTCGATGCTACACTGTACAAAAATTCCGGTGGAATTCTGTAGATTTACAGAGAAAAAAACAAAGAAATACATAAGATTTACAAAAAAAGTGCTGTCAATCGATTGACAGCACTTTTTTTGT
>JAODUJ010208564.1:0-16073 GCA_027564615.1 Psolus chitonoides
GTGTGCACTCTCATCAGAGTGCTGAACATCTAGTTTGTGTTTTTTTTTGCAGGAAAATCATTGGACAGGGGCAAACAGCCTTTCCACTTCTTTCCACCTCTCCCCATTCTACCAAAACAAAATTGAGAATTCAAAACATAGCTGACATGGCCGGCATATTTTCGCAGTTTCCAAATGAACCACAGCCAAAAGACGGTCAAGATACAACAACAGCCTCTATCTGTGACCTGACTGTGTCCCCCAATCTTCCATTAGGAAATGATGTTGATTATGGAAACAGCTTTGTGGATCAAAAGGTCGAACTCATCAAAAGTGAACCGGGAGAGCTAGACAACTTGATGACCAGACAACTGGATCGATCGGTAAAGCAAGAAAAAATCTCACAAGCGGTCGACTTAGGCACAAGAGACGAAGTGAATATTCACATATGGGGCGAGTCGAATAATAGAGACGAAATAAATGTCGACGAAGATGTAATAAAGGTTGAAACGTTAGTTATTCCTTCGGTTACTGAAGAGCAAAATGACGACGATGATGTCGTGTTTTTAAAGATAGTTTTTCCTCCAGTGAATGAAGAGATAAATGATGACGATGATGTAAAGTTTGAGAAGATAGTTTTTCCTCCAGTGAATGAAGAGATAAATGACGACGATGATGTCGTGTTTTTGAAGATAGTTTTTCCACCAGTGAATGAAGAGAAAAAGAAGCGTCGCCGTCGTAAAAGGAAGTGGTTTTATAATTGGGGTAAAAAGAATAAGTATTATAATTGGGATAAAAAGAATATGTATTATCTTTGGGGTAAAAAGAATAACAAGGAAAACCTGACCGAACCGGTGAAAATAAAGAGCGAGAAGGTATGCATCAAAGCCGAGCCAAAATAGTAAGCGAAGAGTCAAGTCGAAGTAACCAATGGAAAATAATTCCTATCAACCATAATAATTTTAATTTCATATTGAGGCCCTACGATCCATTGTATTAATTGTGTGTGTGCGCGCGCGCGTGTGTGTGTGAAAGGGGTGCGGGAGGTTAGTCATTTTTCTGACTCTGGCGGTGGATACTTTTAAAACACTGGATGACGAGGGAGGGGGACTAGTAGCGCAGCTTGGGTGTTGAAAGTGTGTGAGGGGGGGGGGGGGGGGCAGAGAGTACATAATGTACCGATAAGTATACAAATTTGCGGACAAAACCGCGAATGTACAGACGAAACCCCATTTTTGACTAAACATGGGAGAGGGCCAATTGGTCAATTGCGGGCTGACTGAGTAGTGCGGCGATGCTACGTCTATGATCCCATTACATCAACTAATGAAAACTTTGATTATAATTATACTGTACTGTTCAACAAACACTTTGATCACGGTTCAAAATAAAGGTATACAGCAATGTATTATATATATATTGTATGATTAATGATGATTAAAGGGCAACAAGAGCCAAGAAGCCGCTCCTACGCTAGTGCCTGTGAATAGAACTTCGGATGACCTCGGTTAGGGTAACACCCAACGATAGGTGCATCCACTATCAAAGGTTATGGAACAAACTGTGTGACATTTTGAACACCACTCATGTTGATATTACTTAAAGTTGGCCCAGTAGTATGCCTGGCGTTTGGTGCCCGACCTCCTCTAAATAGCCCTTTTTCCCCGAGTCTTGCCTGCCTTTAGGCCTCTTTAAATCGATGTTACTCCATAGAATGATGTTCTTGATTAGTGATATATAGGCCTACATCAATACTCCATCTATATAGTTGTAACTTTGGTGTGTGTCACAGATATGAAATACACTCATGGGATAATGGTCAATGCCACATAAAAACATGTTGAATGGAATCGGTATTCAGTTTCATATAAGTCACCATCGATCATTTAGGTTACGTTATTCTTTTGGAAGAAAGATCCTCGAGTCCTTAAATCCCCCTAACTCTGGTTTGGTGAAGTGAAACGGATGGGAGTATAATACTAGTGGAAGCTAGTGCCCATTTGCTGATGGTTGGACTGAAGTAAAGTGTCTTTCTTGAGGACACTACATAACGACTGGGGTATGACTCGAAACTGAGCGAACTCTCAATCGTTCGATCGAGAGTCACAAGCCCTACTAACAGGATCGCGGGCTCCCTGCACCATCTATCATACACGCAGTAGCGGAGATCCGTGTCGAAAAGTGTGTGTGATGGAGGGGGATTCGTAGCCCGGAGCCGTAACCACTCGAAGACAACACCTCCCTACTGCCCTAGTTGCATATTCCCACATGGGTCTCTCACAATCACACTGAATTTTTCTCATTGAAACTGGAATTAACAGAATTGTTACTAATTCCTGACATTCCAACTTCCCTTAAACATGTCCGATGTTGTATGGGTGATTTTGTCATGGTTTATGTTCTATATCCGTGTTTCCTGACAGTGTTATGCATTTATTTCGTGTTGCACGTGGTTTTGTTGAAATTGTGTTCTTTTGTTTTTTTTGGGGGAATTTTGTAATGTGGTGGTCATCAAATTAGGTCTAAAATGAGCCACAATCTTAGTAGACCCCCGGTTCTTAATCAGTTTGTTTGTAGGGCCGAATTATTTTTCTCGTGGATCAAAAAGAATTAATCTGCATGGGCCGAAAAGAATCCATCTCGTGGGCCAAAAAGAACCAACAATCTCCTGAGCCCTAACGGGTGAGGAAAAACTTAAACTATAGATTGCTATAAATGTCACTCGCCAGAAGGCAAACAGCTGACCAAGACCTACAGATAAAATATATATGCCGTTGAATGGTTTTTTCCGGTGACCATTTTTTCACGGGTCAGATTGAATGGCCACCAGGCCAAATTTGACTGTGGGCCGCCCATTAAGAACAGGGCTGTAGACGGATAAAATAAGAAATACTTGCTTGACAACCGTATGCTAGAACTTCGGACATGCATTTTTTAATAGCATACATTGTGTACCCACGTGTCAAACCATTTCTTCATAATTTACTTCATTTTTTACTTCATATTTTTCAAGTAAATCATGTGGAAGTTTATGCATTTATTATTGATACAAAGCACCTGGAAATTCTGGAATGTCGGTTGTCAAGAACATAATGTTCAAAAAATACAAAGTTACCTTTTTCAACTCTTCAATTTTTCTGTGACCATTTTGAAAACTATAAACGACATTTCAGATTTTATTTCTTAAAAAGTAGGCTATTTGTTTTGTTGGTCTACGAAGATCTCTTCACCGAAAATGATGTGCTAATTATAGGCTAATCTTCTTTTCGTGTTTGTATTTGTTTGAAGTCAATCTGTTCAAATGTATTGACTTATAATTATTTGTTCTTGTCTATATTGTGAAAAAGATGTTTGTTTACGTCTGCAAACATAGGGTAGATTTATTTATTGTGAAATCATGACAACAGTTTATATATATAGAGGCACAGTGTTAATTAATAAAAAGGAACTTATTTAATGAAACCCTCTGCAAACTCAATGTTTTTGTAGTCCTTAATAAATGAATATAGGGAAATTGATATTACCTTGGATATCAAATCTTTAGAATGCTATTATTCTGATACCAAAACTAAAGTTGCTGCCTATATATACCTCTTCAGTTCGTCCTTGTCTGAAATGTGTCTCCTCAGTTTGAGATCCATACAAAACAGATAGGCTAACATTGAAAAAACTGGAAATGGTACCGGTCCAGCGTAAAGCTGCTAGATTTGTGTGCAAGGACTATCGTCGTACAACTAGTGTGACGACACTTCTTTAACAACTTTGCTGGTCAACCTTTCGGAAGAGACGGCTTAATTCACGATTACAGCTATCTCATAAGGCTATTAACAACTTATTGGCTCAACCAGTTCCTGATTTTGTTGAAATGACTAACTATCCCACCAGGTCGTCATCTGCTGAAGATTTCAGTTATAGCCATGTCAGTGTTAATCTAGATGCTAGTGAGTGGTCTTTTTGGCCAAGAACGATTCCAGATTGGAATGCTTATATTCTGAAGACTGATCATCAGAGTGAATCCGAGGTGTTTTCTCTCTTTTACGCGTGTGCATGTTGTGTGCTGTACTCAATACAGTGATAACCACTAGTTGGTGTTTGCATATTTACACGACAAGATATAGGCCTACCCTTCATGCACTTTAAAGCAAAACATTCCCTATTAGTTATGTAGGTTGTAAGACAGAGCGACATTACGGAAATCTCAGCGTGATTTTGGCCTTTGGAGCGTGCTAGTATTAGTGTTGAGTTTGGACCTGAAGAAACTGTATGCCAATTTTGTCAATCTCCCAGGCTACCCAGCGTTGAGTTCCTACAGAGATTGTATACGGGGGGATACGACACTCCCCTGAAAAAAGTGTTACGGAAGTAGATCATTCACGTGAGTAATTTTTTGAAAGTATGAGAAATGTGTTTTTCAAGGCGGAAGTTGTCAACTTCGCTGCATTGCGTATATATTGATTTTGTAAGCCACTGTACCAGCAGTTTAGCATTAGTGTTGCGGCACTCAGTGACGGACGTGGGCACATGCAAAGTGCGAACAGGAATCCATCGTCCGTCCGACTACCGCTCAGTCAGCACTATATTGTTATAACTTTGGAAGTAGAACGACGGCATTATCGAAATATGGCGAGACTATTCACACAACAAATGAAACAACACCAATCAGCCAACAAAACAGCCCTCGATCGGTTCCCATATCACTTTCATAGTCGGATTCACCTGAATCTGGGTTTCTCAGCGCATAGTCATCCTCACTAGGTTCTTGATTATCAGTAGCCGAAACATTCTGTGCAATGTTTGTTGTATTTGATCTCCATTGAACCACAAGATGCGGTACTGACCGTCTTTCGGTATCCAACCCCACTGAAATGGGTCAAACTTGGGTTTGTATGTTGCTGGTGAACATTCTTCCACAGCATTGTGACGTAGTTTGTTCGTATCATCTTCTGAATGAGAACTTACTTAGACGAGTGAGCTAAAATCAACACCTCTCACTTTGGCTAGCGGGTCCGATCGCTTCGTTGGTGCATACCTCTGTCGAAAAAGAGCCTGCTTCTGTAAGTATGGACATCTTGGGCTTGTTATTCATGTCACAAATTCACAAACCTCTCCATATTGGATAGCATACCATCAGTGACTCGAAGATGTTCTCCTAACTCGGCAAGCTTGCCAGACCCGGTTAAAAGCCTTCTTGGAGTCGGAAGTTATGGAAAAGTGGTTTCTGATCAGTACGGTATTTCTCACTCCGTAGCCTGAGATTAAAGATTTGCTATACTGCTACGTCTTTTTCTAAATCCTGCTTGTTCCTCTGCTATTATTGTTTCTGCTAGTGGTTGAAGTCTATTTAGAATCACTCGTAGGAGTATCTTGCTTGGCGGGCTGATTGTTCGGTACTTTGCTACAAGACTTATGGTTGCTTTTTTATGGAATAGGATGACTGATTTTGTCCATGGAGATGGCCAATCTCCTGATGTCTATACTTCATTGCAAAGTCTACTACAGGCCTCAACTGTTCTATGTCCCCCATGTATCAGCATCTCTGCAGACACATTGTCAATTCCTGGAGACTTCCCATTTTTTAGGCTTTCAATAGCTTCTTCAACCTCTGTTTTAAGAATTGGTGGGTCTTCTTGTTCAGCATTTGCCATTCCCCTCCAGATACCTAACATTTTCTTATCAGCTGATAGTTGTAGAGCTGCTCACAGTATTCCTTCCATCTGCTGGATATTTACCTTTTTCCGTAAGAATGTTACCATTTTTGTCTACTACCACAGTTGTCCTGGCTTTTTTTCTTTATTTAGGTTTTGATTGTCTGAAAAGCTGCTGCAATTCATATTGTTGTTGATGATGCTGCACTGGTCTCTAATCCATTGTTCCTTGGCTTTTTTCTATCACTTTCTTTATCTCTTCATTAATCATGTTGTAGTTAGCAAGGTCGAAATCACTTACAAAGCGTTTCTTTTTAGCTCTCTACGTCTATCACATGCATACAACACCTCACCTGTCATCCACTTCTGCTTCTTCTTTCTTGCTCTTCCCAACACCTCTTCTGCAGTATAGTTGAAATGATCATTGATGGTTGTTGAAACTTTTTATATCTGTGTGAGCTACTAACAGTGGAGCAAATTTACCCCCTATCTTTGCCTGGAACTCAGAAGCAATGTTTGGGTCTTTGAGCTTTTATATGTAGAATGGTTGTTCTTCTAGCCT
The DNA here is from genome assembly GCA_027564615.1 of Psolus chitonoides. Classification (NCBI taxonomy): domain Eukaryota; kingdom Metazoa; phylum Echinodermata; class Holothuroidea; order Dendrochirotida; family Psolidae; genus Psolus; species Psolus chitonoides. Next base: position 6,187 of record JAODUJ010208564.1, read on the forward strand.
ATATGTAATGACACGGCTTGATACTGGTGTGCATTCAAGTACTGATTTTGCTACGTCTTTGGGCACCAAGAAGCTAACACCTGTTTGATGACGTGATTCCTCCCCGATACCTCCACCTATACCTGTCAATGTAACTTCTGATAGTCCAAGAATTGACCATCTATACCTCCTAATCTCATGTTCAAGATGTTCAATTTTGCCCAGAGAAGTTCTTTCTAAGCAATTTTGAGTTTGGTTATGCTGCCATTTCTAGTACCTGCTTCTTTGTCTTCTCATCCAGTAGTACATTTTTGGACTCCACCCCGGGAAGTGGAGGACACGTTCGTTTTCATCCTGTGCCCCGACCGATCCACTATGGAAATTTCATTATTATTGTTCATCATAGTCGTTGCTGTGGGTGTAACTACTGCACTTGGTGACATCCAACTCCTCTCCAAGTGCTGCTTGATAGTAGAAGCCAAGAACTGACTGATGGAAAGACAGCTTCTCTAGTAAGATGAAATAACTGGACGGGAGTATCATCCCCCGCACGTCGCTGGCATTACAGTAGCAGTTGTTGGTGTGGTACAGCCTGGTCAGACTTTATTCCGAGCAGGATATTGATAATAGTAATAATAATAACGTGCATTCATAGCGCATTACACAAACAGTCTCCATGTGATATACAAGAAAAATGAACCTATAAATCAACAATAAAGTTTACATTGGCCAGTCGACATATGAAGAAAACAGGTGGGATTTAAGTGTGCCTTGAAAAGTGTTGGTTGTTGGTGAATTTATGAATTTGGGTGGAAGAGTGTTCCAAAGTTTGGTAGCAGCATACTGGAAAGAGTGTTCACCATAAGTGTAGCAGGTAGAGACTCGAACAGAGGGAGTAAGATTTGTGTACTGGTGATGTACCGCTGACGATTTTATTCTCGGGTAATCAACCTCGAACATCAACGTAAAACTTGGTTGCCTTTCTGAGTTTCTACTCCTAGAATTCTTCTGACTGACAGACACATCACAGTTAGGATTGGGCAAAACCCATCCTTAATTGTCTCATCAAGAGAGTTGATATTACGTGTGAAATCTTCGAAATTCCATACACGTTCACGTAAACCTTCGTTGCTTGGAAGGTTTCATAGCAACTAAATAGAGGGCGCAGTTTCAATTTAAACGCTAATCAGCTGCATTTTCACTCCCACCTAAAATTGGGCAGCTGCATTTTCACTTCCACCTAAAATTGGGTACAACTTTCTAAATATCATGACTCCCACCAAAGAGCATAGTAATTTTACTTGTTTTCCAGTAACAGTACCGACTTATGAATGGGTCGTTCAACATACACTGGCTCCTTGACTCGCTTGCCCGTCCTATTCAAATTAGGGTTCGACATTAAAAGTTTGACCTTTCTGACCAGATTGTCTGCCTGTAGTTGTCTCAACTATTGGTGCCAGTCTCAAGTCTCCCCGTAGACTATCACCGTCTTTCAGGAGAACAATGTCACCGACTTCAAAGTTCCGTTTTATTTTGTTCCACTTGGCTCTAAATTGTAGAGTTTGTTTCCATCTTTTCCTCTTACAAATTCACCAGCTGGAGGCGGGATCAATTCTGACTTGATGGTCAAGTGGTTTGGAGTAAGCGGCTCTGGTCCGTTGGGGTCATTGATGTTCTCTATTGTAAGTGAACGACTGTTAACAATTGTCATAGCTTCATAAAGAAATGTACGTGATGAACTGTCAAATCTGGCTTTGTGTTGATGCAGAATTGAAGTTAAGACACCCCACCCATATGGCTGGATGACGGGGTGTTCAGGATGAACTCACATTCATTATCTTCAAGGAGCTTCCTTAGTTTGTGATCTCTCATTTCTGTCAGACTCCTTAACTCGTTGCTGGCGCCAATAAAGTTTGTACCTTGATCACAGAAGATATGGCGTATACGTCCTCGCATGCTTATCATGCAGCGCAGTGAATTGATGAAAGCATCAGAAGTCCAGTCATCAAGCATTTCAAAGTGTATAGCTCTCGAACTCATGCATGTGAAGAGCAGTCCATACTTCTTAACTTTCTTGCGACCATCCTTGATGATAAACTATCCAAAGCAATTAATTCCACAATAGGAGAAAGGGGGTGATGGTTCAATTCTCTGTTTGGGTTAGTCCCTCATCTTCTGATCTTGAACTCTTCCTCTGAGTCTTCTGCAGGTGATGCACTTGTAAATATGCGATGACACAGCAGAACCTAACCCGATGATCCAGTCTCCATTAGACCGTATGGCATTGGTTGTGGAGCCTCTTCCTTGGTGTGCTATCTCCTCATGGAAGTGCTTGATCGATAGGTACTGTGTGACTTCCTAGGAATGAGTATCTGGTGTTTACTGTTTACTTGTGCTTCGTAGGCGTCCTCCAACTCGTAATACACCTTCTTGGTCTAGAAATGGATCCAGTTTCCATAGCCTCCCTTTCACTTTCGGTTTGTTGTGTTCTAGCCTTTTATTTTTTCATCCTGAAAGTGCCGTTGCTGCACCTGTTTTTTTTCAGAATGAAATTTTCTGTCATTTTCTATTCTTCAATTCTTGATACTTGGTTCAGTCCTCGTTTTGCAAGAACAAGTCTTCTCAGTGCAGTTATAGCTCTTACTGCCTGAGTCCAATTTGAGAAGGGGTCAATTCTGTCCAATATTGAGCCAACAGGTGAAGTGGCGACAGAAAAAAACATGTCCCGTTTTCACTTCAGGATCACCATGTGAGATGTCAGTTGTACAAGTTGCATATTCAACTTCTTGTTTCAGGAGAAATGCTGGACCATTGATCAGCAGGATTTCTTTCCGTGCAAATGTAGTTCCATTGGTTTGGTGTTGAACTTCTGATACGTTGTACTCTGTATCATATGACCACTTGTGAGTCTGGGAATAGTCACTGCATCGAGTGTAGTCACTCTAGATTTACCCATAACTAACGTGCAGTGAACTTCTGTTTCACCAACAAGCCCGGTGTGAGAACACTGTCCATATCCTAAAGTGCTGGCATCGAAGAAGTGATGCAATTCCACTGCCTTTATGGGTCCAGAGTTCTTAGGCTTGAAGCATCTGCGGAACTTAAGATTGGCAAGAGTTGGCAATTCGGCTAGCCATCTTTCCCATTTTTGGTCTCAGCTGCTCTGACAATGGCTCGTCCCAGTCTGCTCCTTCTCTGCACATTTGCCGTAGGATTTGCTCCCCTTTGAGTGTGAATGGTGTCAACAATCCAAGAGGGTCGTAGACAGATGTAACAGTGGATATAATCCAATGTCTGGTTAAATGTTGATCCTTCAATACAATTCTGAATTGGAATGCATCTGAATCCACGCACCATTGGATACCCAAGGCTTTCTCAATAGGTAGGTTGTCCGATGTGAGATCCAATTCTTTGACTTCTTTGGCTTGCTCTGATTTTGGTATTGATAACATGACTTCCCTATTGTTGCAGATGAATTTGTGCAACCGTAGTGATCCCTTAGCACATATAGAAGTTACGTCCTTGTCTATACTCCTCAATCCGTCATCGACATGGAAGTTTCTTTTTATAAACTCCTAAGCATCTGGTTGGTCTGGCTTAGAGAACAGATCTGCCACATGTTTAAGACCAAAATTTGCACAGTCAGGTGAGGATCCAGCGCCAAAGAGATGAACCTTCATTCTATAAGTCAGTGGCTCAGTGTAAAGATTACCATCTTTCCACCATAAGAATCGTAAATAATCTCTATCTTCAGCGTTGACATGGAATTGATGGAACATCTTCTTGATATCACACATGATGGCTACATCGTCTCGTCGAAATCTATACAAAACTCCTAGAAGATTATTGGTCAATTCTAGTCCTGTCAAGAGATGTTCATTCAAGGATGTGTTGTGGAATCTTGCAGAGCAATCAAACACGACTCGTATTCGTCGGTTTTTTCGGGTGATAAACACCGTGGTGTGGATGTACCAGCAGACCTCTGCATCATCATTCATCAGTACAATCTCAGCATCACAATTTTTGATGATTTCTCCCATGAAATCATCATAATGCTGATAATATATTTCGCCATTCTTCATCAATCTTTTCTTCAAATGTTTGAGTCTACACATTGCCACTAACCTGTTGTTCGACAACTCTGGTCTGTTTCTAAAGGGAAGTGGCATCTCTATGTGCTTGTCGGCGTTGACATGGATCGAAGTTGCTTGCTGATCTAGAAATCTTTGATTATCCACAGAATATGGGTGGTCCTTCACTTCCTCTTGGTTAAAGTCCGTCTCTAGAGCCTCCATTGCATCGCCTGGTCCGAGTTCCTTCACCTTTGCTCGCAGAACATAATGAGGTTAGTTTCATAGTTGACACTTTGTAAATGTGGGTTCAGTTCAGAAGTCACAACTCGATGATTAGCCCTATCTCATCTTCGTCTTGAAGCTTTTTAGTGTGATGGGTTCCAACGATGCTCCAGCTCAGCTTTGTTTCAATGGCATATGGCTGTCCGTCTCCACCGTTGATGTAATTGATGGGAGCTAGTGCCCCAGAGCAGTTGTACCCGATAAGGAGTCCAAAGCTGCATTCTTGGAGAGGAGGAACAAGATGAGCTATTGGTGTTAAGTGAGAATACCGTCTGGCTATCTCATTGGTTGCAATGTGATATTTGTACGGCGGAATAGATTGTCTGCTAAAGGTGGTTGGCAGTTGGATCTGTTGCTCAGCATTGCATCTTCTGACCTGCAGTGATATATACTTATCACATTTATTAATGGTCCTTTCTGAGGTCATAGTTGTTAATCTCGATGATGTTTTGATTGGCTTTGTCTTCAACATACCAGCTACTTCGTTGGTTATGAATGTTGAATCAGATTGAGAGTCTAGAAGAGCGTATGTCAGGAATTCTTCAGCTGCATGATCCTGAGATGATATCCATACAGGCACTATCATTGATGTCACTTCATAAGATGATACACTGCGGCAATGTGTTGTATATACTGCCCAGTTGGTTGAATTCACAGTCCCATTCGGACTTGTTGAATCCACAATTTCATTCGGACTGGTTGATTCGCCTTCGCCGGGTTTGTCTTTGTGTAGGCTGAACGGATGTTTGAGTTCGCACTTATCGCATGCTGCTCGTCGTTGATAGTCTCTGGAGCGATGACCCTTTTTGAGGCAACCACAACATAAACCATTCTTTTTTATGAACTCTTGTTTCTCGTCTTCTGGCTTTGCACTAAACTTTCTGCATTCTGAAAGAGAATAATTGGATATCTCACAGCTGACACGGAAAGACTTCTCTGCATTCGTGGCCATGCTCCTGACATTGGATACCTCAGGTTTGGTAGGGTTTGAAGTGGTTGTCGGGTTCCTGTGCTCTCGGGTGTTGCACAGAGCTGGGTCACATACAATTTCATATTCGGTCATCACGAACTCAGCCAATTCTTTTAGACCTGGATATCTTCTACTGGCTTTCTTGACGATAACAGCAGACCTTTTCCATCGGTTTGCAATCCAGCTTGGCAACTTCTTAAATTCTCTGGTATCATTCAAGATATCCAAGGAAGACATTTCTTCTATGGCAGCACTGCATTGTGCAAGAAAGTCTGAAAACCTAAGTTCATCGTTATTCTTTGGATCAATCTTGGGCCATTTGTCGAGCTCTGTTCTGGATGCTTCAGCTGCCATGTAGGGATTTCCATATCTCTCATCTAAGATGTCCCTTGCTTTCTGGTATGCGGAATCATCCTTTAGAAGAAAATATTCATTCACAGCCTCCTTTGCTGTCTCACCTTAATATCTCTTCAAGTAGTAAATTCTGTCTGCTGATGGTACGTGTTTCTTGATTAATATATTAAATGAGATCTTCCAATCGGGATATTGTAATGGGTCTCCACTAAAGATTGTTGGTTCTGGTGCTGTGAATTTTTTAACCTCATGGCTGTTGATTTTGCTTCTGAGATAATTCGAGCAGTATTTGCAGTAGAATGAGCCAATTGCCATGTAGGTGACTGAAAATGAACTTCTGGTTCAGTTAGTAAATTCTCAAACTGTGGAGTAGTTGCAGTTTGCAAGTCGTGCATGAATCGTCCAACATGGTCATTAGCTGTGTTGCTTGGTGATGTCGGATGATGGAGCCCTGTGATTATAAGACCACTTTCTCCAACTTCTGACAACACTTCAACCTTAACAGCAGTCTCTGCAGCTTCTTGTTGAGCCTTTAAAATGTCTAGTTGAGCCGTTGAGCGTATCTTCTGTGTCTCTTTTTGCAGCCTGTTCAGCTTCTTCTGTAGCCCTTTTAGCAGCTGATTTTGCTTTCAATGTAGCAATCTCTCGGGCAAAACGTAGCCTTTCCTTCGCAGCAGTGGCTTCGGCTGTTGCTTTTGCCCTCATACTGGCTATTGAAGACGATCTTGATACTGATGATATACTAGACTTGTGTGACCTCAAAGACCTCGTTTTGGGGTCCCATTTTTCCAATTCTCTAGATGCCATGGTAATTGCATCTGCAGCTCTTGACATATTTTTCGAAAAAATGTCATTATTTTGTTGATATGAGTCGGTGAATTCACCCTCTTCGTTAGAATGGAATAAATCAACAAGACCCCTCCGAACTCCTTCGTATTTTTTCAAGCGCTCATTCACATCTGATAGATTTTGTCTGAGTGTCAATTCGTTCTGTGCCTGGTCCATTGATTGGATGGCACTGACAGTGAGCTTCCAGGCAGCACTGAGCTTCTTTATTAATACATCAATAGAATTACCCTTACCTTTGGAGGTCAGTTTTCTGGTTCTGCCTTCCATCTCTGTGGGTTCTTCTTCCATCGTTGATGTATCTTCTATGCCTCCCAAGTTTTACTGTAGCAGGTAGGTCGTGAAACATGAAATTACGGTGAAAAGGTACTTAAAATGATCAATATTCCATTGGCAACGTAGGTCCGAACACAACAGTGTAACAATATCGCAACAATAGGCTAGGGCTAGGCCTCATAACATACGATTATGAACATCGCCAACTTTATATTATTCATGAAACAATGTTCTCCATGGCAAATACAATGATAATTAGTTTCTATAACTCACCAAAATCCATCATGGATTAGCAATGTCTCATCAAGAGAGTTGATATTACGTGCGAAATCTTCGAAATTCCATACACGTTCACGGGAACCTTCGTTACACGGAAGGTTTCATAGCAACCAAAAATAGAGGACACAGTTTCAATTTAAACGCTAATCAGCTGCATTTTCAAGGTTAATAAGCAAAGAAACCATAACGACACTAGTACATGGTGGGGCATTTACGAAACCTTTAAAGCTTGTGTAAGTTTACGCAGAAAGTTAGGTTGATAATCGTTTCAGGAATTCCGATTAAATAAAAATAGGCCTACGATGCGGAAGTAGGACTTACGCAAAGTTTTGTGCATAAGTTACTTTTGTGAATCCAAGTGTCCGGCCCAGTGGTTCTCCATGGTCCTGTTCCATCCTGTTCTGAACTTGATCTGTTTACAACATGACGTCCAGGTCTGCCTACTAAAAACTGGTCCACACTGAACCCTTAGGTCCCCACAATTAAAAAAAAATAAGTAGGGATTAATGTAATCCGGTTTTAATCTCGTTTAGATTGATATTTGCAATGAAAATGGTCAATTAGAAGTATTTATTTTCTGAGATGGAATGAAATGCTCTTTCAAATGTACATGATGATATATTTTTTTTAGTTTGTATGCAAATTAGTTAATTTGCTTAGTTAGCTAATTACGATTGCATAGGCCTGCACCGTACATACACTTGATAAAGATCATTCTCATTACAAACTTCCACAAAGATTGCATAATCTGAATATGCAATGTTATTCTTCAAATTATTTAGAACAGATTATCAGCTAACAATTTCCATTTTCATTTACAAATGGCCTAACTACAAAAACAATAAGGATAGCCCAAAACAACAGCTAGGACAACTCAAAATCAAACGGAACGTAACGCTAACGCATAGCCTTATACTATAGACCTATACTTTACGCTAAATTATATAGCATAACGCTAGGCTGTACACTGCACTACTGTACGATTGGTCGTTAGGCTGTGAATAGGATACTCACCGCGAGGAAAGACCTTACCTTTTCAAGATTTCTTTGGTCCTTTTTCTTCTTTCACGCAGTAAAGTACGTTTATTGTTACCTAAGCTATATTTAGGATGAACATTTATGTGAATTCTCACCGCTATACGTCGAATACAGCAGGGAATCGCCGCTGAAATTCCATTCTCGCGGCAGACGGAGTTGTGGTCACTAATAAATTATTGTGTAGTGTAGCCACTCCAACAAAATACCGTTTATTGGAAAGAGCTCGAAATTTGCTACAAAAAAAATGCGGGCGGGTATATATTTCCATTTTTGGATTAGAAATTATAATTTGTCAAAGTTAGTTCTAATTTGGACTGAATGTTGACTGAATTTTGATATTTTTGCCGTCATTTCACCTGTTTTTCCAAACAAAATTACATCATCCCCCCGAATATAACTGCAGTATATGGTTTATTATTCTGTTTTCTACACTTTTAGAGGGGTAGCACAGGCTATGACTTGCCCGATTAGTTTTTACACCGTTGTGAAAGGCCGTTTTTCATACGGTCGTTTTTAACCAGGAACTCGGGTGAAATTTATTCACCCGACTTTAACTCGGTTTAGATACAAACTCGGGTGACATTGGTAATAGGGGCCGTAGGACCTAATATATGTTTTCAGTGTTTGACCACTATTAACTATTGACCTTGACCTCTCCCCAAAACAACAGGGTCTATGTACTCATCATGGGAAACATATGTACCAAGTATGAACTCGATACAACTAGGCATGGTCGACTGCGCGTTTACAAGGGAAGAGTACCAAAATACTTAAATTTCACAATTTTTCGATTTTTGACCAAAAATGTACTCAAATCTCTATTAGAATCAATAGGGTCCCTGTACCCATTATCAGGAACACACACATTGAGCTTGAACTTGATCTGACTAGGCATGGTTGACTTAGACTGTTGTCGATGTTTGACCTATATTGACCTCAGGTGACCATTGACCTCTCCCAGGGCCGTAGCTAGGGTCATATGTTTAGGGGGGTGGTGATTGTCCCACATTCCGACTGAATGGATGCTTTTTTCCAACTGAGTGGCGGCGCCGCTGCGCCAGTTTCAGACAGAACGAATACACCGTGCGCGTGACGAGGATTTTCTGCAGGAGGGGGGTCTGGCCTGAGGACTATGTAAGCGGAGCGCCACCATCGGTTGGCGCGGAGCGTACCATTTTTTTGGCTCTACATACCCCCAGATGGCCGGAAACGGCACTTCCCGAGTGTTCTAACCCTTATAAAAAATCCCACGTCATTTCCCATGTAATATTTTTTCTCATGTGGGACTAACGTGGGGTTTTGGGCATCCCACGTGGAAATCCCACATGGGAAATGTTCATCCCACGTGGTAATTATTTATCCCACGTGGGAAAGTTTTATCCCACGTAGGAAATTATTATCCCACGTGGGAAATTATTTTCCCGTGGGAATCCAACATGGGGAATAATATCATTCACCCCTTTCTAAAAATGGAATCACCCAGTCTGCTTCATCAGGGCCCTAGCTCCCACCCTGCATTTATTTTTGGGGTGCTAGCTCACACATTATCAGGCCCATTATAAGTTTTGGTATTGCAATTTGCATAACCATATATAGTCCCACTGCACTTGAAATATATCCAGTCATAAAGTGTGGTTAATGTAGAAAAATGCTTTTGCTAGCCTTTTCAAAATAAATCGCAAAATCTGTGTGGGCTTTTGTCCTCTGCTAAAAAGTTGATTCCAATCTATTTTTACACAATTAAAACCAGTACTAGCTAGTAATTATGTTCACCAGTCTGTGGCACAGTA
>JAODUJ010208565.1:0-10569 GCA_027564615.1 Psolus chitonoides
AAAAGTAATTATTCAATGGTGTGGTAAGGATGATACTGTGCAACACTCCTATGTTGGAATACTAGCGCACAGGTGAGATACTCACGAATACTACGCCCGTCTTCCCCTACTATATTGGTCAACGTTTAGCACCAATCATACAAGATGGCAGCATGTACCATTTTTCAAGTCTTCATTATTTCTCGGCCAGGAGTCGAACCTCGGACCACCTGGCTTCGAGACTGATGCTCTAACCACTTCGCCACGCAGTGAAAATGCCCCAAATCAAAGATTTACTGCATTTTCTATGCCTCACCTTAAAGAGTTACCTTTAACCACATTTGAAGTTCGTCTGTCGTGGGATTTTACCGTATCGTCGCTTGGGTGACAAAACCTTGCATCTCAGTTTTGGTGAAAATTAGATTTGTGTATTATTTTGTAGCTTGGAAGCCAGACTTTGTACAGACAAAATCTTGTATCTCAATCCACAAGCATCACTTAAGTAGAGCATGACATACAAGGCTTTGTCAGTACAAAGTCTGTTCACCTAGCTACACAATAATGCAAATATCTTATTTTCACCAAACTGAGATATTGAGTTTTGTCACCCGAGCGACGAATCTTAATCATCATGTTTCTCCCAAATGTGACGTTTGACCATAATAATGATTTTCTATTATTTTGAAATGTAAGAATGTAGACTTTTCAAGTGATCCGTTATTTGGCTATTGAAATAAATCTGAAAAACATCGAAATATTTGAGGCATACACACACATACATACACACACACGCATGCACACACACACATACATACACTGCACACGTACATAAAAATGCACACCCACGGGCAGTCTTTCGGGTGCACCCATTTATTTGATCTTTCCCTCAGGCTCTCTCAACACCCAGGAACCACTTCACCGTCCTGACCACAGGTGTAGCTACTCACATACCCATATAGTTAAAATAACAACAATTGATATGGTGAACAAACCTAGGCGTACAGGCCGGGCGGGGGGTCGGAGGGGAGTGCCCTCATAGTTTCGGGATATCGGCATTTTTCGGGCAGCCGGCTTCATTTTTCGGACACGAGGGAGAAATAGAAAGAAATATTGCAGATTTGTTGCCATTTTGAAGTCCCATTTTCATTCAAAATGGAATTTTGAGATGAATCAGCCTCGCTGAAAATTTGGGCAAATGTAAATGTTTTGCGCAAAACTGGCTTGCCCCCTTGGCAGACTGGAGCCCGTACGCCTTTGTGAACGAAAATGTGTATTGGTTTAAACAACTGAATGACTGCTGACTGCATCTTCGGGAAGATGAGATTTATAAAAAAAATCTGAAAATAATATTGAAGTTGTCCTTACCTTTCCAAGTTATTGTGATGAAAATCATGTGTTTTATAATTTATTAATAAAACAGATGTCAGATGTTTAACTTTGAATTCAAACAAACTTCAAGAGTCCACAGCTCAAAAACCGATAACACTCACCGCAGTAGGAATAACTCAGGGGCGGACTGGCCCACTGGGGAATTTTCAGGGGGACCACTTATGTCGGGTGCTTCTGGGCCCCTTTTAGGTGCCTCGGGGCCTCTTGATATGCTATTGCGGGATGATATGGCTCTTCTCGATATATTGGGGGCCCCCCATGATGAAAATTCCCGGTATAATTTTTATTCCAGTCCACCCCCGGATTAACTGATTTTCAGTTGAGGTATTACTCGCAACTGTGCAATATCCTATGACCTGTGTACATTATGGCATGCTATGAACAGTTTGCGTTCCAGTGTTTCAAGATGCCGTGATTGTTGATCTCCAGTACGCCATTTTGCAATGAAAGCGACAAAATTGTATCTTGTTTTGTTACGAAAGCAGAGGAATCTACTGATTCGAATAATCAAACAATAATTCACAAAGGCAGGGAAGACAAAAAAAATGGTAATCTGTATTCCATTGCACAAATCATTATTCAAGTATCATTTTGCTTACAACAAATATAGGTAAATACAGCTGGAAAATTTAAGTTCTGAAAATTCTTCAAACATGGCAGTGCCAGGTTGGGACAGTTTAAACTGTAACTGACAGAGCGTTCCAAAATCCCGACGAGAGGACTTGGAATTCATGTGTAACATTGCAGGAATTGAAAGATGTAATGCGTGAAATTAGAGCTAGACCTTGGTGTGCGAGCTAAAAGGCAATTGATGAGATAATTGGATCATTAAGGATTTTAAACACGATATAGAATTTGAATGAAACAATGCTTCGACCACCTTACCTGAAGATTCACGTTGAACACGAGATGCTGTGTTGCCGTCGAGTCCGTGGGTTAATTCATCTGAATCAGCTTCATCCGATACATCGTCGTTTAGCTATTTGCCAAAAGAAAAAATGGGAAAATGCGAATTTCACTTCAGTATATATTAAGGGACAGGTAATAGATAATAAATACCAACCACGTCTGAAACTACCTACGTTGATACCTGTTAACGAATTGAATTAGATAAGACCTGAAAAGTCCGCATTGCTCTTTCTGTCCAGTCCGCACATTTGAAAGAAAAATAAATTTACCTAATAGCTTAGGCTTCTTGTATTTCATGAATTTTTCAAATTATGATAGGACATAATAAAAATATGTTTTCAAATTTTAATGCAAAACGTTTCAACCAATTTCGGTCAAAATTTGAAAGAGGGTCTTACGAGCGAGAACTTGTACAACAATATTCCAGTCATGCTTATACTGGTCTGGCTAAAGTAGGTTATATTTTTAGAGAATGAAAATGTTCACAAGAAGCAAAAATTGTCTTTTTACTCCTCTAATAAAAACACGGAAAAAATCCCCTCCACACTTTGGTTGTATTCTATCCGTATTTTGAAATCTTATGGCACCATGATGATAATTATAAAAACAAAAAACCGACCGACTGACCATAATATTGGGCCAAAAGAGCAATACAAACTTTTTTGTTAGGTCTCATAACTCATTAGCTGCAGACTCCAAAAAGTGTTATATGTATAACATTTTTTCGAAGAGTCTAGACATCTTTAAAAAACACAGCAAAAATTAACATACGCCGAACATATGTAACATAGGACGCTAACGCGTGTAAAGAGGAACGGAAATCGTAAATATCAAAATATAACATATCAGAGATTTAGAAGGATGATAGGTGTCCACTAAATGAGTGTGAATGTCTGTCGATTTTAGAAAATAAAAATTCAAAATTTTGGAGAATAACAGTTGTCTAAAAAATGGGTGTAGATAGCTTTGGATTTCATATAAGAGTAAAGCCTGAATTTGGGAGTATGATAATTGCGGCTGTCCACATTTTAGATTATTATTTCAGGCCAAGAACAGAACACAACTTACTTCATCGGCGTCTCGTTCAAACAGCTTAATATCTTCATCCAAGGGAATGGTCGCCTGGGCATTGTCCATCACTATCTTCCCTCCAGAACCATCAAAGCGAGATATCGCAACGAGAAGACTGAGAGTACAGATTACCTTCAACATCGTGATTGTCTTCAGCAGAACTTATTACAAAGTGAACACGAAACTTCCAAGAACCTTCCTTTTATTGTTTTGTGTATGTTTGTTTTTAACCTTTCATCCACGCCAGCTGTTCCTTATTTTCTTCTTATCGGCCTATTAATGAGTAAAATGAGAGGAGACTATAGAAGGGAGTGTACCCTTTTTCTGTTCCCATTTTGTAAACCAATTCGAAGAACCTTCATTTCGTTTTTCTCTGTGTGTGTTTGTTTTTACCTTTTCTCCACGTCAGCTTATGCCTATAAATCAGTCAAATGAGAAATCTATACTAAGTAATTTTACAGAAGGGAGAGTACATTAGTTTTATTATTAACCACTTAGTAAACTAGATTTTCTGCGGCAAAGTAAACAAACCTGTACAGTTGAAAAGCGCCATACATCTTGCGAAAGTTTCAAGTGTCAAGTTCATTCCCTACTTTAAGTTATATAAATGTATATATCTTGCAAACAATATTACTGGAAGTAGAGGAACCAGTAGCAAGTAGAACACTTTTTTAATGTGGTTCCTTGGTTAACAAGAGAAATAGAATAAAAGTGAATTGGAGAGGAACAGATAAGTAAAAAGCACATTCTGATGAAAAAAACACAATTTATTGATAAACACAATAAGAAGTAGAATCATAACCTGAATCACACTATAGGCACTGATGCGTATACAAAACACTTTCAATAATCACATAGTCGTTCAATTAGGGTTGAAAACAAATTTTGTTTGGGGGAACAGTGTCGGTCAGAGAGGTGAATTTTGGCAGTTTCAGAGGGGCGACACGTGCGTCGTGTACAAGACTACCATTGCCCTAACAAATCTAGGGGCTGCCCCTGTGGATCAAACTCTTGAGACGAAACTAAACCTCAACGGTATTCAAGGGGCTAGTGGTCAACCTTATCACTATCAGTAACAAATATGTATACAAATATATATGTCATCAATTTCCAATAGCGTTGTAAAACATACAGACAGGCATTACTACATTATAGTTACCGATAAAGTCTATATAGCTACAGACAACTAGAAAGTCCATACGGGGTACATCACAATATTTTATTTCTTCTGAGACTAACGTATGTGAGAACATCAATACCTGTGGCTATTCATATTATTACTCTAATATATCCAGTGGCGGACAGCCCGTCAGGTTGTCAGATACATTTAAATGCCAAATTCCTACGAAATATCGAAAATTTTAGATGAACATCAAAACATTTCTGTAATATTTTGGGCACAAAATGAGTCATAATAAGAATTTTGTGATATTTGCATATATTCTCTCATAAAATTGCATCACTAAAATGCAGCCAAATATATTTCACGACTGAACCGTTTTCTGACTGTTCCATCGTGGTACTCTGCTTCAGACTCCCGATTTGTTAATCTGGCCTTTGAGACATTGATCTTAATGCCACTGGACTATTTCTTAAGATATATTTTGGCAGACATTTCGAGTTGTGGAATCAGGTCTGACAGATTCATAAAGCGCGCACAGCACAAGCTGCGCTGAAACTTTTAAGGTATTTGACACAATAAGTGACTACCATTCATGTGTAATTTGCAAAGACAATTATCAGATGAAATTATATTCATTCTTCTCTCTCATAAATTACAATATTTTTGGCAACTAAAGCTTTTCAGCTTCCGTATCGCCTCCAGGTTTCCGAAACTGGGAAGGGGGGATTAGGCAGAAAGGGGAATTGAAGATAACCTCGAAACTTCATTACGTGGATAGAGCAGTGGGAAACATGGGGGTGTTAAGATAACATCGAAACTTCATTACGTGAGTGAAGCAGTAGGAAGCAAGGGTGGATTAAGATAACATCGAAACTTCATTACGAGGGTGAAGCAGTGGGAAACGAGGAAGATTGAGATAACATCGAAACTTCATTACGAGGGCGGAGCAGTAAAGAACAAGGGAAGATTAAGAAAACATTAAAACTTCATTACGAGGGTGAAGCAGTGAAAAACAAGGGAAGATAAGGATAACATTGAAACTTCATTACGAGGGTGAAGCAGTGGGGAACGAGGAAGATTGAGATAACATCGAAACTTCAATACGAGGGCGAAGCAGTGAAGAACAAGGGAAGATTGAGACAACATCGAAACTTCATTAAGAGGGTGAAGCAGTGGAGAACGAGGAAGATTGAGATAACATTAAAACTTCATTACGAGGGGGAAGCAGTGAAAAACAAGGGAAGATCGAGATAACACCGAAACTTCAGTACGAGGGCGAATCAGTGAAAAACAAGGGAAGATTAAGATAACATTGTAACTTCATTACGAGGGTGAAACAGTGGGGAAAAAGAAGACCCAAGATAACATCGAAACTTTATTACGAGGGTAAATCAGTGGGGAACAAGGGAAAATGAAATGAACAGAAATTTCATTACGTGGGTGAAGCAGAAGGAAACAAAGGAAGATTCGGATAACATTGAAACTTCATTACGAGGGTGAAGCAGTGGGGAACAAGAAAGAACCAAGATAACATCGAAACTTCATCACCAGGGTAAATCAGTGGGGAATAAAGGAAAATCAAGATTACATTGAAACTTCATTACGTGAGTGAAAGGCAAGCGAGAATTACCGGGAGGGGATCAATGCCAGCTGAGGACACGTGAATCCTAGACAAATTCTAATAACATAGTTTGGTGAAGAAATGTTGGCAATTTCCGAGCTTTAGGAAAATTGTATTTTGCCTCGTCATCTAATTAGTGACGCGCATGAATGGATTAACGAGATATGGGTAATGGTTCTGATTACCCGAATTCTTATCTGAAGTTATGCCCATCATCAGTACACCAATGTACGTACGCCATATGTGTCATGGTAATTTCGGTGGAAGTTGAAGCCAGTGGTGCATGTAACATGTAACTGTAGGGTACGGCTACGCTCAAGAGAAATGAATTTACACGATTTAGCCAAAATAAAGTGTTGTGTGTGAGACACCAAAGGTTTTCTGATGAATCTACTCTTGACGAAAAATACACCTATACATGTATAAATACATGCACCACCATAACTACTCGAAATACATGACACTGGAACTGGAACTGTGTTTATTCTGTGTTACAACCCTCACTGCTCCAAATTATGGGGGCATGTCGACCACGTCCCCAGGGGTTCTACCCATGCTTTTGTTAACGAAAGGGCAAGTCTTGAAAAGTGTTTTACTCACTTCTGGTTACTCTACTTAAACATTCGTTACGTAATGCATCTACATCGCTCAGATATATTGTATTTTCAACGCAGCGGCGTTGCCAACTCTGCTGCAGATACATTGGTTTGCGAAGTAGGTAATACAAAACTTATATTCACTCCCTTCTGTAAACGTAGGTAATGTTCTCCGTTTTACTGATTAATTGGCATATATAACATCTGAAAGGTCTGAATAAACATACATAAACACAATAAAAGGAATGTTCTCTGAAGTTTTGTTTACAGTTTATATTAAGATATGTGAAGACAATTACGATGTTGAAGGTGATCTACACTCTTAATGTGTTCGTTACACAGAATTATAAAAGAAGAAGGATAACACAGTAATAGCCAATACACTTAACGAGTGTTCCAGACTATTTCTAGCCTAGTGTTATGTCACGTGGTATTCGGTACGTCAAATGTGGCGGTTCTCTGCAGTGAACTACACAGTGAACAATCACGAATGGGTATTATTTTCCATGTCTACTTTGAAGGAACATAACAAATCGGTGATAATCTATAGAATTGTAATCCTCTGCTTAATTTCGGATGATTTCTGCACTGAAAACTTACGCAATTTTTTTTTAGTAATTCATTTATTTTGACATGAGCACGTCGATCATGCGCAAGTTCTCCACACTGTTTATGTTTCTCGGTTAGCCATTAGCGATGTAGGCGGTAGATCAGTATTGTGTCATGCAAAGCTTCAGTGTACAAGGCATGACATCATTCTCCTTTTTATAATTCTGTGGTTCGTTACGATATCTCCCTTTGATGGTTCTAGAGGCACGATTGTGGTGGAGAATGGGCATGTAACCATTCCATTGGACAAAGATATTAAATTAAATCAAGCTGTTTGAACAAGACGCTGAAGAAGTAAATACTGTTTTCTATTTATTTCATACCTGTTACAGGCCTGACATAATCCTTCAAATGTAGACAGTCAGAATTATCATCCTCCTGAATGTAAGTTATTGATAAGCATCATAAATTTGAGTTTCGCTCTTATAAAGTCTAAAGCTATATACACACATTGTGTAGACAACCCATTTCATATCATGCTCCCAAATTTGAGTTTCGCTCTTATATAGACACCTTCGTTTGCTATTCTCCTCAATTTGAATTTTGCTTCGATAAATTGTAAAGTTATTCACACACATTTTGTCGACATCTTTCATCCTCCTAAATCCTCCGATGTGTATCGTTTGATATTTAAGTTTCTACGTTCATTCTTAGCAGACCAGGTTAAGCGTATATTTATTCATCTTCAGGATTGTTTGAAAGATGCCTCGTCTCTTTAAGAAAATGTTATAACCAGATTGTTTACAGTTGAGTCATTACGTTGGGATTGAATTGGGTTTTCGAAATCAACGCCAAGTACTTCCAGACCCCGTTGGTAGCGCTCTCCTGGCACTCAAGTAGAATCTATGAAATTCACATTGAATGGTTTTCTTTATTTTAGAAAATTATTTCAAGTTGGATTACCTCTCTGTTTTCTTTGGCTACAGTTAAACGACGATGTTACAGATGACGTTGATTCACTTGAATTATCCCACGGACTCCACAGCAACACAGCATCTCGTGTTCAACGTGAATCTCCAGGTAAGGCACTGACATAAGCCTTGTTGGATACAGTCCTTAAGTTGAATCCAAGGGGTTCCGCATGTATTGCCTTTAGCATTTACAAGCCCAATCGCACACTTAGGTCCAGCTCTGGTTTCACATATCATTCTATCTCTGCAATGACAACCACATAAGATTCCAGATCATCTGTTCAGGATCTGTCAACTAATTAAACTTCTCCAATCACTGCCGTGTTCAAAGATCTCCTAATACACGTTCTCTATTTGTTTCCAGTTGTGTTTGTTCTAAGCAGCATGTACAAGGCCGGTATTACGTTTCTGTGGCTTTAGGCCAGGCTTAAATTTGGGGGCCCCAAACTCACCGCGAAGCATCCATGTTTACTCAAGTTGCGAAATAGTGCATGGTAGCAATGGAGGTAGGCCTACCCCCTCCCCGGGACGTAGCTATGACCTTCTGATTGGAGGGGCATAGCTCTGGAATTTCGAGTGGATAGGCTTTAAAGCCAGAAATTTCCGACTACCTCATTAATTGGTGCCGTTATTATTGTGCACGAAGCGGAAAAAATTGTAAATTGTCGTCTCCGACCTTTGAGTCAAGTGTCGTCATGCTTTGAGTCAAGTGTCGTCATGTGGGATGAAAAAGGACAAATATAGCCTAACTGCGCGCGAGGGGTCGGCCATTCCACCTCATATGCTCTAACTTACATCTCGCAGCAACTTTTTGACTCCATTCATGACATAGAGGAATCTCGAATTGTATGCCTAGATATTAGCAAGGCATTTGGCAAAATGTGGCACCCTGGCCTTATTGCCAAGCTGTCTGCCCTGGGTTTTTCTGGAAAGCTGTTGTTGTGGCTTAGAGACTACCTCTCCAACCGATCTCTGAGAGTTGTGCTAAATGGCCGGGATTTCTTTGAGAGAAATGACGATCAATGCAGGTGTCCCACATGGCTCTCTTCTGAGCCCTTTGTTTTCCATTGTTTTCATAGACGATATTATCATAGAGTTAGCAGACCCATCTATTTTATATGCTGATGATGTCACTTTGATGTCTTCCATCCAGTCCAAGCAGGACAGAGAGGCAACTGCAACATTTCTGGACAGTGACCTAAAGGACATCGAAACCTGGGCAAAGTCTTGGAATGCAATGTTTGGTGCTGCTAAGTGTAATGCTCTCACGATATCAAACCGCAGTGATATTCAAACTAGATACACAAGGCTGCACTTCTTTGATACAACCATGAACGAAGCTGACAGTGTCGACCTGCTCAGCATCATAGTCAATAAAGATCTCACATGGACTCCTGTCGTGAATAAAATGGCCAGTACTACAAGCCAACGACTAGATCGTCTTCGACGTGCTGCTCCATACCTCCGTCCATCACAGAGAGCAACTATTTAATATTCGTTCCAAAATGGAGTATGCCAGTTCTGCCTGGTCTGGCCCTCCTCCGAATCATGCTAACTCCTTTCAAATCCAGCCTCTGTGTAGTTTGCGGGCTTTAATACGTCAAGGACGCCACCAACAGAATCACAGACGAGTTTTCAGGTAAAGTAATCATGCTTTATTACCGTAATAACATGCGATTAACTGAAAAACACACAAAAGAGGAAATAAAGAAAACTTAGGTACAACGCTCAAACCGCTACAACATACCTATAGCTATCGCACAAATGAATGCGATTGATAGCAAGCCACAATGAATAGGCTCCAAGGGGAAGTGGTGAACTTGATCATTTATACCAAACCAACCGTAACACCGAGAGGTGTAGCATGGGCCAATGCAAACCAACAGATGCACAATGCTAACAATGTAGGCCTACGCAAGAGCATCAGTGGTACTTCCACCAGAGATACATGCACTTATGACACTTTAAGATCACATGACTCACAGAGCCTGCTGAGCTTGAAAATAGCGAAGCCGCACAGGTAAACGAGAATAAACATTCCATAAATCAAGAGCGCGCCTACAAGGAAACGTATACTACCGCAATTAAGATACTATAGAAACCTCTCTCAGAGGGATAAAATAGTGAATAATAATAACACATAAATAACACTGTAACACAGAAACAGAAGACGAGCACACACACAACCACAGTCAAAGCATACACAAAACTGGGGCAAGGCAGACAGATGAATCAACTACCTAGCCAAATCCAGTGCAGTGACCAAATGGGGAAGAAATAAGTTAATCACCCAATGCCATGTGCAACTGAACCATGAAAAACCTCACATATGCTACACGAAGAACATGAACACCCGCCCCC
>JAODUJ010208676.1:0-10568 GCA_027564615.1 Psolus chitonoides
CATAATCGTTGGAAACCTACTACATTGGTAAATGCAATAATAATAGTCTTCTCTCACGGACTCACCGTACATACAATATAACCGTAGACAGTGTGTTGTGTAACTTTCACTTTACGTCGTTGATTATTGATATCTTGATTGCACCAATCTTATCATTTCCTGATCATAATGCTTCGAAAAGAGGCAGCAGCGTTGGAAGAAGTTAAAGGAACTTAGCAAGGGAGAGAGAAATGTTGTTATTTGTTATTTAGCTTATTCAACATCATCAGACAGTATAACAAATATTTTTTTCTCAAAAAATATTGCTGCATCAATTAAGAAGTTATGAATGTTGCATTGTTTGAAATTTGAAAGTTTGGACAGATAATTTATGTTAATTAGGCTAGGCTCATGTTAAGTAGCTCTGTTCTTCAAAAAAATAGTTTGCCTTTTAAATAAAGATCAGAGGTCTGAGGTATGTTTATTACTCCAAGCTTTTTTAGCAATGCTTTTTGGGCTATTCTTGGTACTCCGTTTTGTATTATTTTACTTGTCTTTTATGCCTCTTATAATCTTATATTGTCTTTTATATTTCTACAGCCTACTTGTTGTTTTATAGGTGCCAGTACCTAATAAATAACAAAATAAATAACAACATCACACATCGGTAGTATGGTTTGGGTTAGATAGTATGACAGTTTGGCAAGACACAGACTCACTGAGCTCCTTCAATAAAAACCTACTTTGAGAGGAAGTTTGAGAAACATATTTTGTTGTTTTTATTGCCATTACGATGTTTATATCACATCAGTTAAACTGCAACCGTCTAGATAAATCGCTACTGGGGACCGCTAAGCACACAGACACCGACCTATATCAAGCTGGCTGAATAATACGCGTTACTAGCTGACGAAAGTGTCATCATTACATTTCCTACCCGCAGGGCAGAACTGGGGACTCTTTTAGGGAAACCTCATGGCGTCGAGAGAACGCGGGGAAATCCAGGCAAATACAGCGATTACTGTAGTGGACGATAATTAGGCGAGATTCACACTGTCAAAAAGTGTTATCAAAACCAAATACTGATCTTTTACAAGACGGGGAATCGATGCGAAACCTTGAAAAGCTACGGGACCGCTGGTGTTAGCGAGAGGCATACGACCGACCTATGTTACCGAAATGCAAAAGAAGAAACTTATCAATTGCCGTACTACATCTATATGTGCTTGTATTCATTGATAACTTTTCAAGACGGACCAAGCCGAACGAATCGCATAATCAGCCCACTATCAGTTGATCTAAACATCATGAGGTCTTGCTGAAGCAACACACAACATATACGCGCATGTAGTGAAAATAAATGCAACGATGCATTAAAGTTTCATAGATTGCAAAACAAATGTCCAAAGATTACAAAATCAAACTGCAAATTGGGAAGGGCGCTTGGTTATCAGACAAGACAAGGTAAGATGCTTAGATCATGTAGACTGCTTGCTTCCACCATGCACATCGCCTCTGCCTCTATCTAAAGTCTTGTATCAGACAATGGAAAATTGCATATGACTTCACCATCTCTTGGTGGTGTTTCCTGTGTCTTGGTTGAAGAAAATCATTTTATTTTTATGTTGTTTACAAGTTACTGCCTTTGGTACACTCTCTGATGATGTGATCAAACCAGCTCAATCTACATAACTTACTGTCTACGATAGTATGTGATGCCCGAACCCCTACTAATATCCAAGTTCATCTTAATAGTCTTAGGTTTTTTTTGTCTTTAGATTTAAAAATCCACGAATCTTCATAGCATGGCAATAGAGAATATAAATTTGGTAAAAAGACAAATAACATATTCGTCGCTAAAAGTCCCACGCATTCTTTCAAATGCTAAGGTTTCAAATGCTAAGGCCGCTAAAGCAATCTGTGACAGAATGTATTTTTACATCCATATGTACTTAGTAGGTAGATGGTCGGATAGTGTGAGAAGGGAGAGACGTATGGATACAATGACTGATATACAGGTGCACACTAACATAAGTGGCTGGTAAACAAAATATATTTGAACAACAGACAGTCTGAGAGGACAAAAAAAAAAAATGTACACGAATAGGGGAAGAGGCCTATGTACAGACATAGGTGCACATTCGATAACCCTAATGGTTTGTAAAAAAATATATGTGGAACAACAGACTGTCAAGTAAGTCTAAAAGACGAATACAAAACCTTCACATCAAAAGAATATAATGGGTACTAGATGGTTGTAGAAGGAGAGAGGAGAAGAGTTCTATATAGTTACAGATATAGGTACAAACATTCCAACAATAAAAAATCGAAAACAAATTATATATCAAACAACAGGCTGTCAGAAAAGACAAAAAAAAATACAAATTCGCTGCAAGAAATAGAAGGGAAGAACGCAAACAACTATTCGGCAGAATGCATCTTCACATTTAAACGGGGACTTGGTAAGCAGATGCATTGCAGGGGGTTAAACAGGTACATATATGGGTACGCGCACAAAAAGCTCGAACACTTGTAAACAACGTACATGTGGAACAACGGACTATCGAAGAAGGTCTAAAGAAAAATACAAAATTGCTCCAAGACATAGCATGGAATGCTAATTGAGTTCCGTAATCTGTTTGGCACTGATTCAAGTTGCTGGAACTTCAGTCAAGAAAATTCTCCCTACAGAATAAAGTGAACAGCTTAATCTCACTTGCAATGTTAGTACAATTATAAATGTTTACTCCTGGGGGGACATTGTCATGATTGTGCCGAGCAGCCATCAGCGATAGTTTTGCCGGGCAGCCTGCAGCGGTGTGGGGAATACTTTAATGGGTGAAATAATAGAAATATTGGTATTTCCAGGGAGCAAATGTCACTTGTCCAAGGGCGTTCATTGGGAACACTTTACACATACTAGAGGTAAATTAGAAGATTATCACGTCCGGACACAGCGGTCGGATGAAGGCTAATCTCACGCACCATACCGTTAGGCAAGTTTCTTTAAATAAAAGGACAACTTGCCGCCTTTGAGGAGAAATCACATGAAACACCCATTGAACACTAAAGACCACGGAGGGCGTAGGCTTCGGTGCGAGCAGTGTCCCCATTGTAGGTGAAAGCAGTTGCAGATCCAGGGGTGGCACATGGGAATTTTCACGTCAATGGCATTGTGGTACGCAACCCATGAATCGCCCCTCCGAAATTGGTACTGAATTGGTATTTGATCACAGGTAAAGTTCCCCCTTCCCCACATCGCCCCCCACGATTCACTTCTGGATCCGCCACGGAAAACAGTATAAAGACGGTCATAAGAAAGCGGAAGTTCCCCCACTAATACAACTTTTCCTAACTTTCCACAAATACAACATGTTTCCCCATACATTTATTTAGTATAGCTGATCTGCCTGCCAACACCACAGATTTCCTTCATAGAGTTGTCCCTTCAAGCGTAAATATCTCTCATGCAGGGATTCTGCCTAATATAAACATTTTTCCACAGAGATTGGCGAAGTGTAGGAATACAGTAACAGGTAGGAGTATAAACTGCAGTAGAAATTGTTGAAAATGCATGTTAATCATGAATAAGGATCCCCTAGTAGCCTTTGACCTCACATTAACGAACATACTATATAGTCAATCATATAGTCAATCATGCAAGCTAACTTTGATCAAAATCTATTGAAATTTGCGGGAAAAAAGACATTTCGAAGTATTTGAACTGTTTATTTGGGAAGGCCCCCAAAAGACCCCCTAGATAACCTTTGACCTGAAATCCATGAAGAAAGCAGCATCAGCGTATTGCTATGACAAACCCGCAACACTGTACCATCAAATATGTAGGAGAAGCATTTTTCGTGTTTTCATGCAGGCTAACTTTGATCAAAAGCCATTGAAATATGCAAGAGAAAGACATTTCGGAGTATTTGAGCTGTTTATTTGGGAATGCCCCCAAATGACCCCCCTAGTAAACCTTTGACCTGGAATACCCGACGGAAGCAGCATCGGCGTATTGCTATGACAAAACCCTCAACACAGTACCATCAAATCTGTAGGAGAAGCATTTTTCGTCTTTACAGTTGATAACCTCTAATAACCCCTAGATAACCTTTGACCCGATATCCCTGATTACCCGGCAGGAAGTACTACCGGAGTATTATTATGACAAACCCTCAACACCATCGAATCTGTTGAGGAAGAAGCGTTTTTATCCCATCCGGCAGATGAGAAAGGGCCGGCAGATGAAATATTGCAGTTTGCTGTTAGACCTATAAACACTCTTGCCTATCACCATTAACTAACAACTGTTTCCCCAATTGGTCGGGTGGGTGAGTACCGACACTTGAGGGTCCCCTATGGTGTGAAGTGGCCATGGGTGCCAGGGGTTCCAGTAAGGGTACATCCAAAAGACTCCGTGTGTGCACTCTTTGTGTGAACGTATGTATGTGTGTGTGTGTTTATTGGTGTGTCCGTGTGTGCGTGTGGGTGCGTGTGCGTGTGTGTGCGGCAGATTGTCGATGGTTTTTTCAGATATATCTCAAAATCCGAATGGCGGATTACTGTCAAATTTTGTAGAGAGGTAAATTGTGACAAAAGCTTACATTTTCAAAAAACCTAGACCAAATTATTTTCAAACAAATTTCAATGTAGGAGGAAACTACAGTTATTTGAACATAAATCAAATATCCTATGGCCGATTAACTTCAATCTTGGTAAACTAGTAAGCAATGACAGACGCCAGCATCAGATGTAAACAATTTATTATAAGATTATAGAAATGTGAAATTTTTCGGTTAATTTTATGGGTTATCAGAAATGTGCGAAGACGAACATTGCACATGATTTGGCGATGAGATAAGCAACTCCGTGGATTGCCCTCTCGTTTGTGTTTTCAGTTAATGACCTCTATTGACCCCTAGATGACCGTTGACCCGCAATTCGCGATACAATTTGATGGCCCAAGACCCAATGATGATTGTGCCCAAGTTTCGTTGAAATCCGACAGAGCCTGTACGCATGAAAGCAATTTGAACAATTGTGGACAGATAGAGTGATACAGTGGTAGATAGACGCCGCACCATCACGATAACTCACACCAGCATGCTGGTATGAGCTAAAGTCCAGGTATAATCGAAAAACGAATTATGTATATCTGTAAATTCTAACAATTTAATCTTTAGAAAAATATAGAAACTCAGAAAGGCGTTGCATTTGAAATGTTTTTTGTGACCAACTAAATCTCCCACCTAAATTGCATTCAATTTCAGTTTTTTACTCTTGTTGGCCATCAACAAAAACCAATATAAGCGTCACGTATAGTTCAGTCCAAAGAGGCACCAACAAGATGCTCTGATGTGTATGCACTTTTCCGAGTATATCCTCAGATAGCCCCAGATATTTACCATACACTTTTATTGACAATCGGCATATATACTCGTTATGAAGAACATCACTTGTCAACCTATCGTTGCCTCCAGTTGTTCTCAGACCTGAATTTCAAGAAACAATGTAAGTCATCTTACCTGTATCAGGAACCATAAGGATACAATAGTGAAAACATACATACCAAGTATGAATATGGTATCTTTGCAGGCAGAGAGAATCGAAAATACCAACAAAAAAATAATAAAATTGCAATGTATGACGTCAGACTTCTGTAAAATGTTGTACTCGTTATGAGGAAGTTTTAACTTTTTCCTTCTTCAACAATTTAGCTGACCTGCCTTACAGGAGAGGCGGATTGATTCACGACCAAGAGCTGTTCCACGAATCAATTAACTACCCAGTGACTCTACAAATCACTTGTCCGTTAGAATGGCTAACTATTAAATCAGATCATTGTCATACATGTTATTGTTAAAATACAGATGTTTTCATGCGGTCTTTCTGACCTATGCCGATGGCGGATTGGAAGGCTTCTAGTCTGGTTAGCAAAACGGATCCAAGGTGTTATTTTGTATGGTGAACTTGGTGATGGTGGAGATAACCCATTATCTTTTCCGCCTCTGTGTTAAGCTTTTGCATGTTGTGTGATGTAACATATACAGTAATAACTAGTTGGTGTTTGCATTGTAGGCTACATACAGGACACGACAAGAACTTCATCGGGGAAACAATGGTTCACTTCAAGTGTTCATAAGGTTCTCAGTGTTTGAAATGTATTGGACAGGAGTAATACATTCTTCCATAATTTCATCAGTGTTGTGTTTATATAAACGGTTAGCCTGTAGTGAATACTTCATATTATACAGGTGCGCCACTGGGTTACGACTACATGCCGTGTAACGCTCCATGTTTTAATCATAAGCAAACATTACAAAATTGAAGGGTTCTTAAGGAACAAGAGTGTCTTGAGATGAAAGAAGACCGAAAATATGACAAATATTAGCTAAATATGTCACAGGGGTACCTAAAGTTTTTGCAATATTTGTGCTTCTGATGTAGGCTAATTTGACCATCTACCAGTGATGACGCCCAATAGACCATTGTACCACATTGTTGTATTCATTGCATTATCGTTAACCATCCTACTACTGCGAAATACAGGAGTGTATGATACCTGTATTCCATTGATCGCATTATTGATTTATTCTGATCATATGTTACTGAGGAGGCCTAATAGGCCAATATATCACATACGTCATGTGTGTGCTCATTGCATTACTAAGATTAGTTAATCCTACTAGTGCGAAATTTACGAGTGCATGACACCTGTATTTCATTGATTGCATTATTGATGTACTCTGATCATCTCTTACTGATGAGACCTAATAGACCAATGTGTCACACATGTACTGTGTGTACATCAGTGCATTACAGAGATTAGTTAATCATCCTAGCTGCCTAGTGTGAGGTAGACGAGTGCATGACATATGTATACCGTTGATTGCATTATTGATGTACCGGTATCATCGATGTTACTGATGAGGCCTAATAGACCAATGTATCACATAAGTACTGTGTGTAGTCATTGCATTACTAATATTAGTTAATCCTTCCAGTGCGAAATATACGAGTGTATGACATCTGTATTCCATTGATTGCATTATTGATGTACTCTGATCCTCTGTCACTGATGAGACCTGATAGACCAATGTATCACATATGCACTGTGTGTAACTCAGTGCAATACTGAGATTAGTTAATTATCGAAGCTGCCTAGTGTGAGATAGACGATTGCATGACATCTGTATACCGTTAATTGCATTATTGATGTACCGTTATCATCTGTGTTACTGGTGGGACTTAATAGACCAATGTATCACATATGTACTGTGTGTACTCATTGCATTACTAAGATTAGTTAATCATCCCAGCGCTTTAGTGCGAAATAGACGAGTGCATGACATATGTATGCCATTGATTGCATTATTTATATACTCTGATCATATGTGTAACTGATGAGGCCTAATAGACCAATGTATCACATATATATTATGTGTACTTATTGCATTACTAAGATTAGTTAATCATCCTAGCGGCTTAGTGCGAAATAGACGAGTGCATGACATATGTATTCATTGATTGCATTATTTATGTACTCTGATCATCTGTGTTACTGATGAGGCCTAATAGACCAATTTATCACATATGTATTATGTGTACTCATTGCATTACTAAGATTAGTTAATCATCCTAGCGGCTTAGTGTGAAATAGACGAGTGCCTGACATGATTGACATATGTATTCCATTGATTTCATTATTGGTGTATTCTGATCATATGTTACTGTTCGGGCCTAATAGACCAATGTATCACATATGTCATGTGTGTACTCATTGCATTACTTTGATTAATTAATCATCCTACTAGGGCATGACATCTGTATTCCATTGATCGATTTTTTATGTACCAGTATAATCTGTGTTACTGATGAGGCCTAATGGACCTATACATCACACACATACTATGTGTTCTTATTGTATTACTGAGATTAGTTGTTCCTCCTACTAGTTTGTTGGTGCGAAATAAATGAGTGCATGACACTTGTATTCCATTGATTGCATTATTGATGTACTCTGATCATCTGTTACTGATGAGGCCTACCAGTAGGCTAATAGACCAATGTATCAAATATGTCATGTGTGTACTCATGGGTTGCCGGTATTAGTTATTCATCCTAGCTGCCCAGTGCGAGGTAAACGAGTGCATGACATCTGTATACTGTTGATTGCATTATTGATATATCGGTATCATGATCATGTGTGTTACTGATGAGGCCTAATGGACCAATGTATCCCACGCGCACTGTGTGTAGCCTACTCATTTCATCACTGAGATTAGTTAGCCATCCTACTAGGGCGAGATAGTCACATGAATGGCGTGTGTATTGCACTAATTACATTACTGATGTACTTTGATCATCTAATATTGATGAGTGATGATGCTCAAGAAACCATTGTATCAGATACAGTACTGGTTCAAACTTGAATTGCATTATGGAGGTAAGTTAACCATCCTACTAGTGTGAAATAGACGAGAGTGTGACACGTGTAAAACATGTTTTGTCCACTGATTCATTGTCAGCCTACATCCTCAACTTATTCATGTCTGGCGAGAAATAAAAGAGAACCCTGGATCCCTGGAAGTCGAAAGATCATTTCAGATGATCAATTGAAGCTTATGAAGTAGATATAGCGCGTATAGCAGACGATACACCTTCAGGCAAATATGCTGCTTCTAACATAAAATAAGTACGTATGATTCGGTCTAAAGTGAATATTAATACGGTATGAAACATATGCTGTTTTCTCGCCAACGATGGGCAAAAAGTGACAAGACATTATTGACGATAAATTTCGTATGAACTAATACAATTAAGAAAAGAATATATAGAAAAGTAATTTTAAACACTTCGGTAGACTTCAGATAACATTAAATTTCACAAACTGAAACAGAGGATAAACTGAAGATATAAGAGCTATGAAAGACTAAGCCAATCCGGAACTCAGAACAAGAGTTGATTAAATAGTATCTTGGAAGTTGATATGAGGGAGAAATCGAAATAGTCGAAGAGACTTGGAATTAATGAGGGGACACATATAGGCTATAAAACACCTTAATATTGTTAGACAGTTATATATATAGCAAAGCTGGATTCGATGTAGACAGACATTAACTGTTCGGATTCTTGGATGATGGTAGATATGGAGATAAATACAGCAGCAGGGAGATGTGGGGATGGGAATGACTTAGGTTACTCGTTTATGACCCAGCAGGTTAACCCTGTTTATTGTGGTGGCTTTTTTAGCTCAAGTTTCATATACATAGTACAAATGAATATGATTTTACAGGATTTACCAGTATGGTAAAAACTTCAAATCGAACAGATGATCTTGGATGGGAAGGCCTGTGTAGTTCATTTCGGGGTTCAATTTGTTAGGTAGATGTATTTTTATATGTGAATTGTGTTACGGATATTTAGGTATTAATATACAAACTAGAGAACCGATGGTTCAGAAGCTCATACCAGATTAGTTTGCACCAGTGTTTTCATATAAAACATCAATGACTCACAAATGACATTTGACCCAAAATCCATGAGCACCCCAAATGAAGCACTACCAAACTATTATTATGACAATTATCAACACTGTAGCATAGAATCTGTGGGGGAAGAAGCAATGTTTGTGTTTTCATAAAATGACCCACAACGATTCACTGATAACAACACTATTATGACAACCCTCAACACTGTACAGTACCATATAATCTGTAGGAGAAGCATTTTTAGTGTTTTCCTAAAATGACCCCAAATAACCACTAGATGACTGTTGACCCCACATATCTGACAACTAATGATGGCCCATTATCCATCCATCACTGTGTCCAACTTTCATCAAAATCTGCCACAGCATGTATACATGGCTTAACTTTGACCCTCAATGACCACTAGATGACCACTAGAAAACCTTGGCCCCCAGACGACTATTTACCCTCAAATTCCTGAACACCCCAAATGAATCACTACACATGTCTAATTTTGACTAACCCCCAGCATTGTACCTCAAAAACTGTAGTAGAAGAAACATTTCAGTCATTTTCACAAAATGACCCTATATGACCTATATATGACCGTTGACCTCAAATCTCTGAACACCCCGAATGAAGCACTATATAAGTATAATTATGACAAACCCTCAACATTCTACCGTGAAAACTGTAGAAGAAGCATTTTGACCGTTTTCATAAATTGACCCCAAATGACCACTAGAAAACCGTTGACCCCAAATCTCCGACAAGCAGTGATGACCAATCACCCATCCATCAATGTGTCCAAGTTTCATCAAAATCTGTTATAGCATGTATGCATGGCACAACTCTGACCCTCAATGACCACCAGATGACCACTAGAATACCTTAGCCCCCAGATGACCATTCACCCCAAATGCATGAACACCCCAAATGAAGCACCCAAGTCTAATTATGACCCACCCCCAACAATGTACCATAACAATTGTAGTAGAAGAAACATTTTAGACATTTTCATGAAACGACCCTATATGACCCCTAGATGACCGTTGACCTCAAATCTCTGAACACCCCAAATGAAGCACTATCCAAGTCTAATTATGACAAACCCTCAA
Source organism: Psolus chitonoides (assembly GCA_027564615.1). Lineage (NCBI taxonomy): Eukaryota > Metazoa > Echinodermata > Holothuroidea > Dendrochirotida > Psolidae > Psolus > Psolus chitonoides. The sequence continues at coordinate 10,568 of JAODUJ010208676.1, forward strand.
C
>JAODUJ010208787.1:0-10567 GCA_027564615.1 Psolus chitonoides
ATATCGCACGTTTTCATTTCAGGTGTTGTTGGTGGAGCAGGTCTAGATAGATCAGGGAACGGAGCCAATCAACTGTGCCTTCCAAGCGACCCAATTTACGATGAACCAGTTGCTGGAGTTGGTGTAAGCCGTGCATTTGTGTACAGTATCGAGTACCAAATAAATTCATTCCCAGCTCGCGAAGACCGTTATTTGCATGAACTACCGTGTGCTGTTTGCAAATCTCCTTCCAGATTCGCTGAACTGATGGTTCCAGGAAAGAACATCTGTCCGTCGGAAGAGTGGACATTGGAGTATGGTGGATATCTCATGGCGGAGAGATCACACGCAAATCACCGGAGATCCATGTATATTTGTGTCGATCGCGAGATGCACATCGTAGATGGAACATATGGCAAGGCATCAATGCGTGGAGTCTTGGACTTCGTGGAAAGTAGGTGTGTGATGACTGGAGGCGGGCTTCCTTGTGGACCATATATCGATGGCTATGAACTTACGTGTGCATTGTGCACTCAGTAGACATTGCGATCGGTTCATGTGTGCTGATTATTACAATAGTCATACCTTATTAACATGTATATTTAATGTAATGCTTAAACCAACAATCGCTGAAATATATTACTGTCACTCAAAAGGAAAACAAAGGTGGCCTTGTCGGCCTAGTGTGAAACCCCCCAAAAATAGGGAAAACGGCAATCTGAATCAAGCAAAACTTAATTTAATACTGAACTGCCAACAGAATATGAATGCATATACATAAATGTTGGTTGCTATAGTAGGAACACTGAATATATATATATACAATGCAACAAGCAAAATAATTTCTTTGACTGCCTTTTTCTCTCACCCAGAAATCTACTTGGTATTCGCCATATTGGTCAGGCCAAAGAATACTAATGATGAAATGAAATGAAATATGTCTCCTGCTAGGCTATGTAAAATCTTCCGTGGGGGAGGGGGGCGGGAAATTGGTCTATAAATAAAAACCTAAACCCCTTTCTGGTATGAAGTTACTCTTTCCTTGAGTCAAAAATAAAGTCACTCTTTCCAAGGGAAAGATTAAAGGCAACATACACAACTGAAACCCGTGTAGCTAAAGGGGGTGTCTGCTTAGGAATATCCAGTGGCTCCTGACGGCGTAGAGGCGACGTAAATCTGTAAGACCGGTACTGTGATGATTTGATGCTATCGACCCCTTCAGTAAGTACACTGGATGGAAATGACCACTTGGCAAAGACCCTTCACTGAGACGGTGATTGTAACAAAAATGGTGTAAAACGGTGTAAAAAACCTCCCGGCACGCAGGCTCCCGAACTTCAACCGTCACAAGTCTCTCCTGCATGATGACGGATGCCCCTCCCAGAGATAACAATAAAATCACGAGAGTTCACCGGGTAAGAAATAAATACAGTTCTGTAACAAATAAACAAAATGCCACTGCAGCTTATACAGAATAATATGTGCGCCCTGTACTTTTATGTTTCACGGGCAACGCCTACTGCGGGGGTGTAAATAACCAGTAAAATAATGTGCGTGTGTATGAGAACACGGATGGTTCTGATGCCTAAAATTTAAACCACCAGTTTTATTAAACGACTAAAATTAGATATGCAAACTACAACATGCCTTCGTGCGCCTATAATACCAGTTTAACCCACAACAATACAAGCTCAATACACATACTAAATCCTGAGGCTATACATACACAATGGAGTTACGTAATAGCTTCCTGTTAAAACACGCAAATTACAACAAAACACGAGATGATTACACATTTGAATACTGGTAAAACCGGGGTAACACTTTCTTCAAATTTCTTTGGTGGCAGTTGCCTTCAAGAAATCAAGATTCATCGAGATAAATCGCTTATTTTATCCTTGACAGGTAACACAACGTAGTCCACCAAAATCATAGAATCACTGGCGGCTATTCCCAGCATGGACGTCCTTTGTTATTACCAATAAGTTCATTCAACTGTGAGCGCTCCACTGGTAACAATGGCGGAGCTCTGTGCATTGAAGCATGGCGCTACAGGGAAGTGCTCACGTCAAGCAAGTTGGCCACGTTCACAAGCCATGAATACGTTGATAGAATTTGCCGAATTAATGCACCACATCACTCACATCGACCGCACAGTTTTTTCATTAGCAGGGTGGATGCAGGGGAGGGAGTCCTGTGGGACCGACCCCTTCCAATTTTTTGTTGGCATTTGTTTGTCTTGAGGAAAATAAAGAGGACTTGAAAGGGAAAAATTAAAGAATGATTGTTTCTAGAATGGACAAGAAAGTGTTAATTATTGATAAAATTGATTAAAACCCAACTATCGGTACAATGCTCCAGTTACCCATGATTGTCAGAGAGGGAGCGAGCGAGCGAGAGAGAGAGAGAGCCTACGGCATTTCTAGTGGCATAGCTCCATGGCCTCCATTCGAAAAGCAAAGCTCAAATTTGACCTCAAGTCGATAGTTATGAGTTTTATAGGTCTACCCAATTCATCCAGTTGCCATGTGTCTCTTGTGCTGAATGTGTTGATTAGACTTTTACCCAAAGATTGAGAATGACAACCGAACCGTTTTCGTGCGCTTCCCGGGCAGTGGTATGTATGTTGTTGTATGGTGTTACCTATGCTGGCTGTGCCGTTTATATTACAGCCCAAAGATCGGACACGAGAACCTTTTTATTTTATTTTATTGTCATCTTTAACGAGGATAGTCCGGACTCAGTGCAGAAGCACTGCTTTCCACAGTGTACAGTATCGTTTGATTTTATTTGTGTTGTTATGTTGTGTCACTTGTGCTGAATATGCCGTATATATCATAACCCACATATCGGATACGATGGCCTCAACAATTTCGCGCGCAGTGGTTTTCTCTAATGTTTTTCTTGTCATGTAGGGTAACTTGTGCCATTCAACTACCCCATCCGACGGACGTTAGTGAAACTCTCAGCCACTGTAGAACAACCGTGCCGAAACATATCAAATGAACCTAATTACCTGAAGTTAAAGGTGACGGATCGTCTAAAAAAACATTCCGAAGCGAACAGCAGCCAAAATAGATACGTCGCAACTATTTTTCTGTTTACCTCACTGATTAGTGGGAATCGTCGTTGGAGCTGCCATCATTATACGACTGATCTGCTTGCCGAATTATGGTCACTTCGTCACATTCCAACTCGTCCACTAATATTTGGTTCGCTTCGTGCACTGAGTAGCCTAAGGGGGGCAAAATTGCTATATTGAAAATCCAGATTCTGACCACATTTAAAATTCTTCTACTCACTTCTGCAAGGCTTGTAACTGTATGGCTCCTGATTTCATCTCAGAACTTGTGTACAGTGTACGGTGGGTAGGAAACGAGGGGTGAGAATGAATGGAAAAGTGGAGGAGTGTAAGGAAGGAAAGTTGGTAAAGATATGAGGGATGAGAGTATCAGTCAAACCCATCATGGATGCTGAGATCACATGCAAGGTTTCACGGTGCGGAGTCCCTCTCTCTGCTGAGACGCACATCATGTCTGTTACCTAAGGATTCAATACCAAGCAGAATCATGTCGGAGACAGTAGTGTTGTTGGGTAGGTTAAAGTAGAGTCCTACATGGGTATTAGACCAGTTGGTGTTAACTGTAGATCTGTGGCAATAGAAACGCTTGTTTAGAGTTTCCCAACGTACGAATCCTGCAATATATGAGTCAAATGGCACTATATGCAGGTGATGTGACCTGTAGTCTTGTAGGTCAACTGGTTGACGTGGCTGGTAACAAAGATGGCTACTGGGCAAACTCTTTGCAGACAACACACCTAGAGTTATATTTGAAAGTACCGTGCTGGATGGGAGTGGGGTTAGAAGTCAGTGAGGGGACCGATGCACTGACAAGCAGATCAGGGAGGTTACGCGGGCGTCTGAAAGCAAGCAGGAAGGACACTAGGGTAGAAAGTAACTATAAGGGAGATCATTGGGTTGGGTCTTTGGCTTCTCTGCCAGCAACGGAAGGCCTGGAAAGAGAATGAACATTCTTCACGAATCTTACTTTATTGGCGTTGTGTCCCTTGAGCTAATGTTGAAGGTTTTGTGCATGTATTGATAGGCTAAAATCTGGTGATTGAAACTAGCTCATGGTAAATATGTGCAGATATCAAAACCACAGTTGAGAAGCACATAGATCAGCGTTCCGCAAAATTCTGAGCCGACGTTCCAGAGAAAATCTCGGCCAATTCGAAGCGTCCCAACTGCTGATCGCCGACCGTTTTAGTCTAAAAAATATGGTGTATAGTAAGTTGTTTGTTTCGATGACTTTTGTTCCATACTTTGGGTGATGAATATCAGTAATTTGTGTGTGTAACTAGTTGTTTGTCAATAAAAACGTATGAAAATAGAAAACAGACTGTGTTTTCAAACTTTCATGTGATTCCACACATTCTCCCCCTATAGTGGCGCCGCCAGGTGTCCGGGAATGCGGGTGTAACCAACCCAAAATTAAGTTGACACTCGGAACAAAGCAGTGAGTGCGCGCCAAGCGCGCACAATTTCGAGGGGGTTGTCGCGTCCAATCTTCGGCACAAGTGAATTAACAGGGTAAGGAAAATTGGTGCACGCGAAAAAAATCACTATGTCCGACTTTTGGGCTATTAGTAGCACATTAACACAAATCACGTCGCATGACAAGACATGAAGAAATGTAGAGAATGACAACAGATGACATGACAAGATAGGAACGGATGAACAATACTGACCGCGCGTGAGCGCGCGAAAAGTAATAGTTTTCATGTAGGATTGTCGAAGTTTAAAAACCACGTGAAAATACATACAAAACAGACACTATTGCGCTCGAACGCGCAAAAAATGGAATTTTATTGACCGATCTTTGGTGTATGAACCAAACATTTGGCGAAAATGATATCACAAGACAAGACAGGCCAATAACGGAATAGGTTGTAATGTCCTATCCTTGAGTTATATATAGATATATGTACAGAAGTATGTAGTTATATTCCCTGAGTACTGAAATATATACGTCGCTAACAAAATCACGCTTCTATGTTAATTAGAATCTGAAATATGACTGTTAGGCCTATGCAGTATATGATTTACTGTGGACTAAAGCCTCGATCTGAGTTGAAAGGTTTGATTCAATTATAGATGAAAATATTTAGTTGATGATATCAAGATGATCAGAATTGAGAAGTAGCTATCTTAATTTCGAAGCAGAAGTCTCTTTCTTTAGCATTCATTAGCTCACTATGTTTAATAATAAATTTCTGTGAGGCCCACAAAAAGCTTTTTTTAAATATCAACACATTATAGGCGGACCCAGGGGGTCCAATGGGTCCTTTCCCCAGGGGGCCCATGAGATCCGCCCACCTTTTCTTTCCGGAGTGGAAACAAATCTTGCGAGAAACTGAAATTGATCTACAGAAACACGACAGTCGTGGTTGCTCTTCGTATTCACCAGAAGTAGCCTGCCGAAATAGCGCAAGAACCAGTAACTTCTACGACAACTTCGGCAAGTTTTGCTTATTTCAGCCGTCACTCCGAAAACACCTTAATATATCCCTAATGCTGTCAGCGATTTTATCGGCTACCTTAACCAACCAATTGGCCGGCCATACGACTCGTTTTAGTGGCCATCATCACTACTCGTAATGTCGTATAGTGCTGCCCGTATCATGTACGCGAGTTATGTTGCCAGCAATAACCAATACTTACCAGGCGTTGTTTACATAATCCCAACAGTTACCAGTTTCCTATAAAAGTTCTGCGAAGACTAACATTTTCTCATCATCGCGCACTTTCCACAAATGTAGGCTACACAGACTAAGCCAGTTCTGCCAACAAAGCACATGTAGAGGCTGAATTTTTCAGCTCGCTTTGCGCGCAGTAACTTCTCTCTGGTTCTGATAATCCTTTGTTTGGCTACCTGTTTCAAAATGTAGGCCTATATACTACTCGTTTTTGTTCGAATTACCTGCGATGTAAAAAAAATTGCGGCCCGCAGCGTTGACTTTCTTTTCCTTTGCGCTGGCCTTTCCCCGGTGCCCACATTATACCACTACATATGCAGGGTTCAATGAAATTATGAAACAGGGCCGGACTACCCAATAGGTACTGTAGGCACTGTACGCCTACGAAGATTATACGGTAATGTGAGCCCTACGAAAATCTATATGACCTTAGCTGTTACAAAGGGCAATACAACTTTTATTTATCTATATCCATCCGCAACTTTGCAAGGCCTGAGAGGTGTCATTTCCGGCGATCTAGGAGGTATTTATAGCCAACAAATAATTTATACGCTACTCGCAAACCTTTGTTGGCGCTTTGCTCAGATAGTGTCCAGGGGCTTAGACCCCCCCCCCCCCCCCTCCCTGAAAAATCCTGCATCCGCCCCTGCTCATTTGACATTACTTAGACCTTTTTTAATACAAACCACAATTTCGGTATGTACGATAGTTAGAGATAGCCTATACCTTATACTGCTGTAGTGAAAACGTTCAGCACAATCGCTGAAATTCTTCAAGGCTTTAAGCCGTGACAAACGCTTGCATTGTATACAAAAGTGTAAAGTGGGAAAAATTGAGAACATCAAATTATTTTGGTCAATTATTTTGGGAAAAATACTTTTTTGGCCGACATAACTAAACAAAACGCGAATCTACGCAGTAATTCATCGCCGAAAGCTTCTTGCAGCCACGAACCTGAAGGTCCACACCTCTCACCCACTAGAGGATTTCAACACCTGGTAGTCAAAAATGTGTTGGTCGAAGTGTTGTACACATCTTCATTTCAGTTGACCATTATCACAGAGGTTTGACCGATTTGGAGTGAGAGATGAGGGCTTTCAAATTACTTTAAGACTGGCTTAAAAACATTAGGGTATGTATTCAATGTGGATTAGGTAGCCTTTGTGATATAAATATGTTTTGTAGAGCTGCTATTCCTCAGATATGGCATTCACCAGATTTTCAGAATTTTCTAGTTGTTGACCTGAACGATTGTACGATTTTTCGTACTCGTCGTATGGTTCCTACGGAACAAATGAAATTTTCTCGGACTTATCTGATTAATGTACTTGACAGTTGTATGAAACACGCCCTATACCCCAGGCAGGAGGAGTCATTGCACCATACGGGTCATGCAGTGCATGTAAACTCCCCAAAACTTACTGGTTTGGGTATTCACGAGCTACCATACTCACCTCCAGGTTACACCCTCCAACCAAATCTTTATGGTGCTTACTTGTTTGCCCTCGTCAAACAAGCACTTAAAGAACTCGGAGACCTTACCTAGAGAGGTGTTACTTGGAGTAACTTTCTCTCGCTGACAACACTGATAGAATCTCGCAATTCGGGAATCGTAAGTTCTAAAAGTGGACGGTCTCCGTGACCGGGCTGCCAGGTCGCAACGTCCTCCGGAATTCCATGTGTAACGGAGGTGTCATATCTAGGATTGCCCCACACTAGATCGGATAGTTTAAGGTAGTCGGTTGAGTCAGATGGCTTTGGGTTTTGTAGGTGTTTCGGAGCGTATACCCAGCGATAAGAACATTTCTGGCAATTAGCAACCCCGGTGCTAAAGCCATGGTCATGGGTGATCTTTAAAGCTACCCTACAACTGTAATTAATCGTTCGTAGGAGACGCATGCAGGCTACCGTATATTTAGTTGTGCTTTTTGTTTGTGTACAGGCAAACGGTAATCTCATTGATAGGCAAACAGACAAACTCGTGATTTCCATAATCCCTCTATTATCATCGATTTGTACGGTTCTAGGACATTTCCCCCGGGGACAATTCCCCCCCCCCCGCACAATATACAAACCTAACCCTATCCCTAACTCTAACCCTAAACCATGACCCTGACCCTAACCCTAACTCATGACCCTAACCCCAACCCTAACTCTAACCCTAACCTGAAGAAATTGAAATAAATTTTCTTGCCGTTGCAATTGGCATCAGCGTTGAGCGAAATTTAATACAAGTATTCTGGAAGCGTTAACGTTGATCTCACGGAAGTTGCCGTAGGATTATTCAGATTTATTCAGACGACGGATTGTCATTATTTCTAGTATATTTTTACGAGTAACGGAACTCTCGTGTCGCCTACTGTGACAAGTTTATAGGGTAACGGAACGCTCATAAAATTATATATTCAGTGAGAGACACAATTTCTTATGTGGAAGGATCTGAGAAGTGTAGGGCACGTTGTGACAGCCTGCCCGAAACGTTACCGAGAGAGGTCTTTCAGATCGCTTGGAGGAGCCCATTATTGTAACTACCGTATATACTAAGTTGTCAATTTATAGCGCTATGGGTACTTCCCCTTTATAACCATTGTGCAGTGTCCCAGCCTATTGTGTTACCGATCTGGCATGTTTTCATAACACAGAGGTGGTCATCCAACCTAAAATGCCAGACTTCGTGTCAGTACGTGTTATCGGGACTGGCAAGCGTAAAAAATCGTTTTTTAGAAGTTTTTGACTTTTTGCATTTCTGACACTTCGTTAGTGTGTTCTTTAATCGGTAAGTTTTCTTCTGTTTAACAACCCGAACTGCCCTAAACTGAACTTGATTTACCGGGACGAGTTGTCTAGAACCAACTTCCGTTTACCGGGCTGAACTGTCCAGAACTGAACTTGATTTACCGGAACAAGTTGACTATAGCCGACTTCTGTTTAACCGGGGCGAGTTGTCTTGGACATACTTACTTTCTGATCCCCTGAATCACTTTGGATCCATGTGATGCATGCCGAAGATTTCGCCTGTTCACATCATGGGATCTACACAAACGCTGCCCAAGATGCCGAACCGGTACACCGGCAAAAAATTGCTTATTTCGTCGGCAGTGGACGAAGGACCGGTGGAGCTCAGTCCAGAAACGGGTAGCTAAGAAGCACCCTGGAAAAACAACTCTGGAACATAAAGGCAGAATCCATCGAAGGAGAATTGAGCCGAGCCGAGCTGGACAAGATTCAGATAAGGTGGCAAGTATTGGAAGTCGGGGGAGAGTATTGGAAGGAGAAGAAAGTAGAGAAAAGAGGTCCCGGAGAGAGATAGGGGACAAGCTCACTGATTGCGGCCTTTCGGCCGGCCGCTAAGAGCATAGGAGGGCTTTCTAAGACGGCGGCTACGCCGGTCGCTCAGATTGCCGCTCCAGAAAAAAGGCACCGGGAGCCAGTAAAAGAAAGGGACGGCTGGAGCGGTTGATTCGTGCATGCCTCAGCCGGTCCCTGGTGAAGAGTAGCCGAGCCTCGGGTCACCGGGGTCACCGGCAGAGGTCACCCGGAGTGAACCCGGGAGCCGAGACGGCCATGGGAGCCGGGTCGGCAAGGAGAGCCGAGTCGGCCAGGAGAGCCGGCATTCCTTACAAGACAGAGCCGGGACGGCCAGGAGAGCCGAGGAGCCGGAACGGCCATGGGAGCCGGGTCGGCAAGGAGAGCCGAGTCGGCCAGGAGAGCCGGCATTCCCTTCAAGACAGAGCCGGGACGGCCAGGAGAGCCGAGGGAGCCGGAACGGCCGTGGGAGCCGAGTCGACAAGGAGAGCCGAGTTGGCCCGGGGAGCCGGATCGGCCGGGATGACCGGGCAGACCAAAACGGTCAAGAGAGCCGAGATGGCCAGGAAAGCCGAGTGGGCCGGAGCAAGCGGTCGAACCGAGACAACCGGAACGGCCAGGAGAGCCGAGCCAGCCGAGAAGGTTTGGAAAGCCGATCGAACCGAAAGAAAGAGAGCTTTCCAACAACAACAAGAAAATACAAAAAAAAACAGAGCTGTAGCAATACCGCTGACCGCAGGGTTTGTCGGCTCTGGGAGCCAGACAAAGAAGGGGCAGGCCAACGCTGCTAGGATATCGGGGGCCGAACCCGCCGGATAAGAAAGAGCCCCGGATAGAAACACGAGAATCACCGGTAGCATACCGAGGTCCTGCCTCAAAGAATGGTACAGCAGAGAGAAAGAGAGCCGAGAGAGCCCAGCGCCGTTCCCGACGTATCGGGTCGAGAGCCGAGAGGACAACGTAGCTTAATACCGAGACCAGGACCAGTGATACAATCGGTAGCCAATATTGTGTAGATTCATAGCCGGGTTAATACCGGCACCGGGGCAGACCAGGACCAAGCTGCGGGTCTGTAAAACCGGAGAATGAGCCGGAAGAGTTCAGTCTAGTTCAGACCGAGAGCCGGGAAACCAGTGAAATTCTCAGCCGACACCGGTACCGGCGAGACAGTCGGTAACCGGGAAGATCAAAGTCCCAACCGAGCCGATATGGACATCGGATCCGATCGGTCCGAGGGACGGCATACAACTGGCTTAGAGTTTGGAGAGTAATTGATAAGTTTAGGAAGTACGAATCCGGTAGCACCAAGTTTAGGAAAAATGGCCGGCAAAGAAGAGGTTGCTGAGGCAGGCAACAGAGCCGAGGGATCGCTGGCGGATCCGGATATAGAATGGTGGGTGTCATCTCGGACCAAACAACATACCTCCAGGTGGTAGTTTGTCAAATTGTCCACAAACGAAGTACAGCCTACAGAAGCGGGAGTGCCGATTCACAGATTCACATCGACACAATTCCCGCCAAG
>JAODUJ010208898.1:0-10566 GCA_027564615.1 Psolus chitonoides
CTGACCTAGGCCATCCATGAGGGGTCAATTATTGATGACTGGCGAAGCTACCCCACCACCAATAATCACTGGCGATGACCATTTGTTGCTCTTGGAGCCACACCTGACACATTGTACTTACTTTGATGGGGTTACCAATGAAAGCTGATCTAGTTTAGCTTTTAGGTGAATTTAAAATTGCCTTCCCAGCCACACCCACCACAGCAGGTTTGCCAGTCGTCTGGTTTCATATACAGGAATGCACTGTGAACATATTTATGTACAAGGCACTTAGTTACCTTCCCAGCTAACCAAACCCTCTGGGTTCCTGCTCTATTATGGTTCTCTCCCCGCATTTGTAGCATCCGCGCTGGAAATTGCTTCTCTGAAGGTCTCGGCGTCTGGTGGGGCTTTGGCGCCTTGTGGTTAGTTTTTTTTTTCATTTCTATCACGTCTGTCTGTATAAACTTGCTGTGCGTGTCTATATTCGCTACGACGATTTTCGGGTGAATATTTACCAGGCTTGTTGGTACAAAGGCAAACAGGACCGATCTTCGAGAATTGCTGCAATAATTTGATAGTTCCCATACGGCTGAGATGAACATTGTCAGCAAACAGGATATTGACCACTTCTCCATCACCATAAGAGAAGGCTGCAATGTTATCTCTAATGTATCAGCCAGATCTGTCAGCTTCTCGTTCATAACTTTCGCAGTTTCAGCACAGTGATCTAGTCTTGGGCACGGACCGGATATGATGACTTTGAAAAACGCCCCCATTTAATTTGAGTGCAGGTGATAAGATCCTCGAATTTCAGTAAGCAGTCAGACAAATCAACATTGTTAGATGATAGGTCATTTGTCCCAACATGTGAAATGACTTGGAAAATGTCCTGTATGTCATTATCTTCGGTTATAATGTGTCTTAAATCATCGATGGTGGCACCTCTGATACATTTCACCCTAACATTGTCTTCCAAGAAATCTCTCTCCGAAATATCCCTCAGCATAGAATCTTTAACAATAAGCACTTTGGGTGGAGCCGTTGGGATGGGCGGTGTTGGACGTGTTCCCTGGGTACTTGTGCTACATGTATACATGGACGTATCATCGATGTGGTCTAGCCCTTTTTGATGTTTGCATTGTGTATTTTGATCAGTCATTAGTAATAGGTTTCGACAGTTTTGACAGTTTTTCCTGCAGATGAATAATTTTACTGAGGGCCTCTTGTAGTTGATGTTGAGTGGTTTGGAGCTGGCCGCGCATTCTCAGGCATCGTTAACAGAACCACTTTGACTTTGGTCCGTTTGTTGGCGGTTTTTCCAGTCCGACACATTGAACATGATAAATAATCCCACAAAAGTCACAGTTCACCGGCTTTGCTTCCTCTCTCGATGGAAAAACACAGTGCTGACAACAGGTACTGAGCCGGATTTCATCCGGATTAGTTTGGCAAGCTTGACTGGTAGCACTTGTGAGTGTTTGTGCCGTCGCCATGGTAACGTTGTGATCACGAATACAGTTTTTGCAGAGTGGATTCGAATATTATATATAGCCTAGTCTAATAATAATACACTAGCCTATTATAGTTTATGTAGCCTAACGTTAAACAAGGAAGCTATGCTGGTAAGGGACGTCGTTCGGTGAATATTTCAGTGAGAATTGCACATTGCGATATCGTAGAAGTCATAAAAACCACTTATACATGTCTAAAAGGTTTAAATGATAGCTAAAATACATAGAAAAGCACACACAAATGTTTGAAAATATAACAGAATTTGATCAAAATCGCGGACAAAAATATATACGTTGCTACCGTGCAGGGTTACCAATCTCATGACATGTGCTTGTGTTATTAACAAATGAATAATGAGCCGACCTAGGTGAAGGAGGCCCGGACCGGTTTTAAGATCCAGTCCCCTCCTGTTAATTATTCTTTTTTTAGAACGCAAACGAGAAGCGCATGATGACCTGCACTGAAACCTGCCATGACTCCGTAGATGGTTGATGAGGCATATATCCCCTGGCACGGAATAGTCTCCAACGGGTAGGTATGCGGAGATGCTACAGAGGTGGTACTGAAGGACATGGCTCATTTTTTTTGCGCCAACAAAATGTGATGTTGATGTCTGATTTTTCTTCCACATAGTAATTTGTGTGTGAATAAAAATCACTACATGCGAGTAGGCTATATTGGAAATACGTGTTAGAGATTGGAACAACACTTGACTGACACTTGACTGACTGTTTTTTTTGTACAAGCAAATTTCGGCCCAAATTGGCTTCACGGCCATTTTTTTTTACCGTGGCAGGACGCCATATTTTTTTGCAGGACGTATAGGCGAAAATCATTCCTCAGAATTTTACAAATTCGTTTCAAGTTAGGGTTCGGAAAAAGGGTTAGGGTGGCGTTTCAGGGGTAATCGAGTGTTATCTTTCATAATCCGGTGTCAAAACTAGGAGAAAAGACTCAGAAGTTGGTTTTTAAAAATCACATCACATGTGCGGAATCCATGAATTTGATTGGTGCTGAAGACGCCCCATTGCCTATACGTCCTGCAAAAAAAAAACACGCTGCCAGGACAGCTGAAGCGCAATTGTTAACAAGGATTTTTTTGATTGGCCATTAGGGTTAGGATTAAAGGTTATGGTTTATTGTTGAATGAATATCAACAATCGATCCATTATAATCGGATAGCCAATAAAATAAATTCTTGCTAAACAGTGCGCATCGGCCCTGCCGGGACGAGAATTTTTTTTCCCTACACGCCATAGCAATATACAACCAATCAAATTGAATCCAATCATGTGATGCGACTCTCTAAAACCAAGTTCTGGATCTTTTTTCTTGGGCCAATGTGCAGATCTTACAAGATGTTTTCCTATTGGATAACACTTACAATAACCCTAACCCTAAACACTAACTTAATCCCTAATCCTAACAAAGAGTACAATCGATACCATAGAATACAAACATCCAATAGGAAAATACCTTGTAAGTTCTGCACATCAGCTGAGTTTCTTACGTAATCTACAAGATTTCGATGGGGTTTGTTTCAAGTTAGAATGTCGTTTGGCGTAAGGCAACTTTCGAGTAGTTTAGATCTAAACCACTTTATCGAATCCTTGCCGAAAGGGAATGCGATCTGCGGAGTTATGAGAATATGTATATTTTAACTTCCTACTAACTTATAATAATAATAATAATAATATTATTATTATTATTAATACTATTATCATAACGTTATTGTTGTTGTATTCTCAATCTGTATGTATGTATGTATGTATGTATGTATGTAATATATAGGAGATAATGGCAATAAAAAATGAAACAAAATGAATAGAAAATAATAAAAATAATAATAGATGAACTCATAGAGCGCCAAAATCTACAGAGTATTCAATAGCACTGTACAGAACTTAAGAATAAACAAGATTGAAATAATGAGTTTTTAGTTGTGACTTAAACTGAGAAAGAGAAGGAGAAATCCTAACAAAAAAAGTTAAATCATTCCACAAACAGGAGCAGCCGACAGGAAGGCGCGATCACCATACGTTTTCAGTTCAGTTCTGGGTACTGCATAAGAGTGTGGTTATTACCAGATCTTAAGGCAAAACGTGAATTGACTGAAAAAGAAATAAGCTCAGCTAAATTTGAAGGAGCCAAACCATGGATGCATTTATAAACGGAAAGTAATATAATAAATTTATTTCTATACTCTACAGGTAACCAGTGCAAGGAACGCAAGATACTATGAGATGGCGGCGGTGTTTTGCAAGCGTTGCATGCAGTTTGTGAACTAATTTACGTGGTATACCGTAAAGTTGACTATTGCAATAATCTAAATGGCTGTGTACGAACAAATGTACCAAAATACTCATTGTTTTGGATGACATATGCTTTCTAATTTTCTTAAGAATAAAAATATAGTAGAAACTGGCTTTGCAAACATTATTAACGTGTTGTTCCATTCTCATGTGTTCGTCGAATATGACGTCTAGGTTACGGACATGAGTGGAAGACGCTACATAATTATTACCCACATTAATTGAACTGTTTTCAATTTCCCTAAGTTGGACAGAATGATAAATTCTGTTTTGGAGTCGTTTAGTTTTAATTTATGTGCAACCATCCAATCTCTGATGTCAGAGATACAGTTCTCCATAAGACTGAAAGCATCAACCTCGGTGTTATTGTGTCTTCATGGTGTAAAGCTATGAACCAACACTGAAAACATATGTTATTCAAAGTTAAGCCTGACTAACACAATGTTAGTCCACCGATTATTCAAGCAGGCCCGACTAACCTTTGTACGATGGTTAACCCGATTTCTGCCAGTCAAGCCGGACCAATCCAGTATCCGACTGACTAAGTTATATTTCTCGACTAATTATGAATGTACCGCCTGACTAATTTATTTTGATCACAAAGCTAGACTAACGTTTGCTGGACTAACTTGTATTACGCTAGACTAATTCCTGACATTGACTAACTGTGCTAGACTAACCTGTTCGCACCATTTCAACCGTTGTTCGCTGGCTAATGTTATGCAGTTAGTGATAAGATATGTCACGTACAGTATAGTATCTATCGTAGTCGTCACAGAGGTGGTAAACCTGCGGCTTGATGAATAAATTCATAATAGAGAAAATGATGGACTTGCAGTGTGTAGCTCGGCCCGTCACAAATTCGTTGTTGTTAGACAACGGCGGATAGTGGCCTTTGGATTGGCTAAAAAGGGTTGGCCTGCTTGGCCACTCCTGTCAGTATACAACATCATTTAGCTATTCAAACAGTCAAGATAGCCTTCAGCTAACAGAAATACTGTTGCTTACAGCTACTGTGTGTATACTGAGCTACTTGGACTTGCCATGTATTTGTGTTTAATTGGAATAACGTACCAAAGACTACAGTCTCACGTGTTTACATGTTATTGTTTCAACACCGCTTGTTTTATATTGTTTCCAAATAATGTGGTTGTAAAGAAGGATATTTCAATATACGGGTCATTCCATGAAGTTTGGATCAAAAGTGTGGTTTCCTTAAATGAAAGTCTATAGGCCTAACACATTTTCGCAAAACAAATATTTAAACAAATTGACTGTCAATGGAATGACTCCATGGCTAAATTGATTAGTCAAACATCTTAGTCAAGCTTACTGGACTAACTTCAGGCTTGACTAACATCGATTCAACCAACCATAGATTAGTCGAAAGGCGCACCATTTGGACTAACCTAAACTCATTCATAAGTTGGTCGAGCACTCTACATGTATTAGTCAAGCATGCTGGACTAAGTTGCTCGACTGATCATACATTAGTCTAGTTGCACATAAATTAGTAGAGCTAAATATGTGGTTGGTCGAACCAGGCACCAGCTTGACTAACATTTTGTTAGTCCAGCGACCAATTCAAATTTTCAGTGAACTAAGTATCATCAGCGTAGGCAAGTTCAGTGTCAAAATAGGTAGAAATGACTTTAAATAACGAGGCTGTGTATAACGTGAAACACAGAGGACCTAGACAGGAACCTTGTGCAACTCCATGTTCAACATAGAGTTCATCAGAATTAACACCATTCAGTGAAACAAACTGCGATCTGTTACTAAGGTAGTTATTAAACCATTTTAGAGCAGTATTTCTAACACCAAAATCATTTTCCACAATTCTTATCAAGACCATGAGTACAACCTTTTGTTTATCAATAGACTGCATAATTTCAGAGTGAATTTTGAGCAACGCTGTCTCAGTAGAATAATTCGGTCTATAAGCCGATTAATTGAAACTCCGGTAAAGGACAATGGAGGTTACAATGATTCAGGATTCGGACAGCAATCGCTTTCTCAACCAATTTAGAGGTAAATTGCAGATTGCTCAACTGTGGTGGAATTGAGGTTTTTTTCGAGTAGAGGGAAAACCGCAGCCCTCTTCCAAGAACTCAAGAAATCATTAGTAGTCACCGACAAGTTAATTATCTTGGTTTAATAATTTAACATTTGGTATGTTCAGGTTTCCCACGTGGAGTAACCTATATGAATCCTATTGTTTTTGTTTCAAGTTCAACTTATTATTTTCAATAAGGTCATTTTGACTTAATTAAAACTTGGAATAAAAATTTCCAAAACTAACCGCCATCAGTTGATTATTACTGGGGTTGGTTCAGGGACTGGGACTGGAATAAAAATGGTCACCTGGAATTGTCATCATTTGGGCCCCGCAATATACGTAGGCTAAATTGATTGCAACTTTATATAATCTATCTCCACTCATGAATTCAGATTAATTAACTGCAATGACATTTAGCTCATTTTAGTATATGGGCTTGAAAGGATTTGATGATAAACTTTTCTACCAATATAGACGGTATTGACATGACGCACAGCATAGTAAAATAACACTAGGCCTACTCTAATTTGTGAAAAAAAGAGGCACCATCTTGTCAGAATTTTATATCAACACTAAACCATGCAAACCCTGTACGCCTCGTTGTGTTTTGTGCCACTTTCCTGCTTCATTTCCCTATATTGTTTTATATTACACTTCTGCTTCGCTGGTCTTTCGTGTATCCAGGTTGTAGGCTACAGCTTTTGAGTGGCAAATCGGTCGTGCATGCATGACGAATATTTTCAGGCTTCAGATTCAGTTCCTCTGAGGCAGTTATGTAACCCTGACCTCTTCAAGTTGAAATCGGCCGGAATTGTTTAAAAGAAGGAAATAACTCGTCCCGCCGAAATGAACGTCGGCGGCTTGTACCTGGAATACAGGAACATCAATTTTATATATCGATGTGATTGCAGGAATTGATATCATAAAGTATACTAGCATATATTTGTAACTTAGCCTGGCAATGATTTCCTAATTAATGAGTGATCGACTATATATTTAATACCTCATTATTAATTTGTTGTCTCGACAAGTTGTTCCTGATTGAAATTTCATCTCATTTGAAAGCTCAACCTGTTCGTACTACAGACCAATAGTAACCTCGCAACGAATGACGTCACCAAGCACAAACAATATCGAGAATATCCTTATTTGTTTACACATCGCCGGCCACGCCTACTGTACCTATGTTAGTTAGTTCAAATTCGATCATAACAATCCGGAAATATCCTAACATTTTTTAGAAACGATACAATTAAAACTGTTTCAACCAAGGATAACTCACTATTTTATACCGAAAAACATTATTTAAATGCTTCCAAATGATATAAAATGCTAAAACAATCGCAATATGTCACTTTAATGACAAATTTAGGTGTTTCTTCTGAACCTAAATAAAATCGTGAAAAATAAAATATTTACATAATCAATTTGTTAGATTCGCTACACTTTCGATTATCTACTTTGAACGACAGCTCGAATAAATACATTTATCCAAATATGTCATTTGAGCGTTAATTAAAAACCACAGCGTAAAACGGATCAATCATGCTTGAAGTCAAGAACAAAATATAGGCATTGAAACTACTCCATTGAATTGGAGCGCTAGCTTGCATCAAATAGTTTGGCGATGAGGTACCTCGGTCTGCCCGTAGGATAGAGGCTTAGAGGGGCTGTGATTGATACGATCCACAGGCTCAGTGAGATTGAATTTCAGCCGACGAGAAGAGGGTAGAATGTTGTCATTAGTTGATGAGATTGGTCGATAACATCATACAATCTCAAAAATAACTTTATCTCCAGAATATATTTTGTTGCATTGTTGGAAATTTGAAAGTTTGGGCAACCCCGTTATAATTCACAGAAAAACATCGCCTTTCAAAATACAACAAAACAGTTGCACTGTTTGTATTAGATGTATGAAAATGTAGTCAACCTCGGTCAAAGTGCCCATCCCTCTTTCCTTAGCGTTTAGGGGTCCGCCACTCCTCCCAAACAACGAATCTGTTTACATTCCCAACATACATACATGTATGCTGGTACACATTTAGCACCTGGATGGAGAGGAGCGGTGGAGATGAAGTACCTAGCCCAAGAGCACACTGGAAAGCAATCCACGGGGGGTTTGAACTCGCAACCTTTCAATCAATAGTCCGGAGTTCTACCGACTGGGCCATCCGCCCTCCTGTATTATATTGGATGTTAATGTTTAGGAAGGGCCCATAAAACCTGACCTATAAAATATGAACATGTTTGCTCAATTTGCAAATTGGTAAAAGCAATTTGGCAACTCACTGAGCTCTTTTAAGTTTCAACAAAGTACAGGTACAAAATGTCGACAAAATGGCGTATCTTTATTTCATTCGTTACTTTTTACCTTTTAAACTTCGGGTGATACACTATCAAGTTGTCTTTCTGAAAATGTTCCTATAAATATTTAAAATATCGCAGGAAAAAGAGGGAAATATCATTAAAATGTTCATAAATATTGTAATGTAAACAACTGGAGCCTATTGTTAGTAATATCATGACCCATTTTTCTTTGTATAAATTCTCAACTGTTAGTGGCAGGCATAATCGTTTCCAATGTGGCAGATCGTGCGAAACCCAACTTGTTGGCTTTTTGTAAACAATTTCTATGTTAGTAATAATAATAATACACAATTTACATAAAGCCCTACATAAAAATCTCAAAGCGCTGTACAATAAAACAATTAAAAGGTCAAAACTACAGATTGAAACAATAAACTTCAATATACACATTTAAAAATATGAGTCTTCAGAGCACATTCAAATTGTTCAATAGTTTTGAGTTTGCGGATTTCTGAGGGAAGACTATTCCAAACCTGTGGTGCCGCAAAGGAAAAGGTCCTGTCTCCATAGAAATGAGTATGAGACTTAGGACTGCGGAGTAGTAATTCTGACGACGATCGTCGTGTACGGACGGGCTTATATTCTGAGATGAGCTCCGTGATGTATGTTGGAGCCATGCCGTTCAATGCTTTGAAGGTGAGAAGTGCAATCTTGTAGTCAATACGATGATGTACTGGAATAGCCAGTGCAGATCCCTAAGAACCGGCGAGATGTGTTCATGTTTCGTTGTGTGTGTCACCAATCTTGCAGCAGCGTTTTGTACTTGTTGTAATTGAGCGATCTCGTTAGCTATGATTCCATATGAAAGACCGTTACAATAGTCAAGACGAGATGCAATCTCATTCTGATGATAGTTGCACTTGCTACCTGCTAGCTAACTTCACCACCTTGGTGTCATACACAATACTCGCAGATGGATTGAAAGAACAGTCCCGGCGTACAATTCTGGATTTTCCGGGGTAAATAGTTATGTACCAGTTGGGACCGTTCGGGACGAATCGGGACAGTTTAGGATGCTTGACTGTTTGAAATAAAGTTTTGAAAATATTCGAAACTTTTCACAACTGGAGGCTTATATTCGAGACACTTCGTGGTACACTTCGGGACAATTCGGGACCAGAAATTCGTCGCCTGTTAGCTGACTTCACCACCTTGGTGTCATACAAAATACTCGCAGATGAATTGAAAGCTTCCTCTGCAATAGATCTCAGCATGTTGTCATTGATGGTGAATCTCATTCTAGCTCCTCTATTATATTTGGAGGCCCAAGGGATCAGTTTTAGGGTCACAATTATTCCTGGTATTAATCAATTATCTTCCAGAGTGTATTTCATCCAATGTCAGACACACAGAAACACATTACGATGCTGCCATATACGAATAACTCAGGAACAAAACAATGTTTTGTAAACTTTTGAAAAGGTAATTTTCACATCTTCCTGTTCAGCTGTTTCATAATCCATAATGAAAATGTTAGGTTCTATATTCTTCTTTATGTATCCAGCCTTACCGAATTGGTCAGCATTAAGTGTTCTGAAAGCAGAAAAGAGTACTTATGTAACTATAGCCCCTTCAATACTAACGATCGTATGCTCATTTCCGTTGTTGATGGAAAGAGTTCCGAGCCGAGGAAATTACTCATCCGGGGTTATTCTTTATACAGAAAATAAAACTGTGTATTAATTAGCCCGTTTGTTCACAATTGAACGAATAGTTGCAGAGTTATATCACTGTGTAGGTGGAATGATAACCGAATCGGGTAACTGCAGTCTGGTAAACTGTCCCCTTGAGGAGCAGTTAGTCAGTACTTATATATGAACGGCGCCGGGGTAGGGGGGGGGGGCAGCTGGGACGTGGGCCGTTAGTAGGCACTTCTATATAAAGGGCGCCGGTGTAACAGGAGACAGTGTTCGGGGTGTCCAACACCAGTTATAGTAACGTACACTGTAACTGGCGTATCTTTTCCAGAGCCAAGTGCACAACGTGCAATGCAATCAATGAAAGCAGCTCCCGACGTATTTGGGGTCCCCTAACTATTCAAAAAGTCATCCAGTGATATATGTCCTATGTCCCTTTTCAATACAAACTATGCGGACACTATTCCCTTGAGAAATACTGTGTTCGCTGACAGTGGTCAGTCATTCTGTCGATCTCTGCTACTGTCGCTATGGTGGACACTATTTCCTATGATAACTCTTGCGGACACTTTTACCTAGCTCGTTTGCAGCTAGGAGATACGGTCCACCCTGGAAAAAGTGTCCGCATGTGTTTGTACACGATCGAGGACGTGAAGACTTCATTGTAATCAGAGTAACACGCAGGAAAGGCGTA
>JAODUJ010209008.1:0-10566 GCA_027564615.1 Psolus chitonoides
AAACTCTTCTTTCATGTATATAGGCTGTCTTAACAAGTATATATCCATCGCGAGTACGAATGCCTTGCATTCTGGTTATTTATTACTGTTGCTGTTATAACGATATCATTATATACATATGGTAACAATGCGATCATCCGTAAAGTTGTTATAGATTATTGTATATTTTATGAATTGCTATCTCTTTCTCTATTATATTTCCAGAGATTTGGAAAGCAATTTAATCACCAACTTAACTGCATCAGCGTTTAAGGGTTTGCATCATCTACATAAGTTGTAAGTTATGAATTTCATCCTATCTGCCATTGTTTAGATTAGAGGCACATCTGTATGCGTGTAGTTGAATTTCGTACATGTATGATACATTCGCATCCGTTGGTAATTGAAAGAAACCTGAATTTGAGAAATGCAACTTTTGGTAGGAATACAATTACCACATTGACTGTTTCCAAGTTTAATGTCTGCATGTTTGATGTTTGCATGAACTACACAACTGCCAATACATGTAGGTTATGATTTGTGAATGTAATTCCAGCGCATCTATCACTGCTTAGATTAAAGGCACTACTCTATACGTGTAGGTAAATTTCATACAGGTAACGTACAATCTCACCTAGGCTATCGGTAATTGAAAACAAACTGAATTGAGAAATGTAAATTGTGGTTAAAATACATTTACCACTTTAAACTGCCTCCTCCTTTAATGGTTTGCATGAGCTACAATACATGTAAGTTATGAATATTGCAAAAGTAAACCTATCCTATCCGTTATTGCTTAGATTGGGGGCATTTCTTAAGCTTGTAGTAACGTACGTTCAAACGCATCCATTGGTTATTTGGAGAGAAAAAATGTATTGAGAAATTCTAATAGTGGTATGAATACATTTACTACCTTTGACTGCTTCATCGTGTAATGGTTTGCATGAGCTACAATACATGCAAGTTATGGATATTGCAAACGTGATCCTACCCTATCAGTTATTTTTTAGATTCGAGGCACTTCTGCAACTTGAAGGTAAATTTCAAATACACCTGTACTATACCAGCCCCACTGGCTCCTAATAAAGCAGAGGATCGCCTTTAAGATGATTCTACTCACAAGGCTATTAACTGCATGTATCCTGAGCAGAGCCTGTTCAGCTGTATGTTCCTAGAGCTCTAAGGTCAGCATCCGAGCGTCGACTTACGACAACGGCACGCTCCTCAACTATGTTCGACGGTAGTCGTCCTTTCACCTCTGCTGCTGCTGCTTGTTTATGGAATAGCCTCCCAAACCCTGTTCGTTAGGCCTCATCTCTGGCCATTTTTAAGTCACGTCTCAAAATGTATCTTTTCACTCAGCATTTTCTGCCACGTTGACTTTATTTCGTTCTTTGCTTTGCTGTGTTTCGGTTGTCTTTGTACCAGTGTGAAGGTTCAATCTCCCTCTTCTGTTTGTGTGTCTTTTGTGTTGTCATCTGTTTTCTCTTAGTTTTTGTATTCCTTGACTTTGTCTCAAGGAATCTATGCATGTCTATGTATGTTCCACATAATGAGTACATGATCCCTATTGTTTTTGTGAGAGGGCAGAGGTCATTTGAGGTCATTTGAGGTAAAAACTCTGGAAAACTTGTAAACACGCTAAGTTGACCATGCCTGGTCCGATCAAGTTCCAATTCGGTGTGTGTGTGTGTTTCTCATGATGAGTACAAGAAGCACGATTATTTTGCTGGAGATCTGAGTTCATTTGTAGTCGAAAATAGAAATTTTGCGAAATTTGAAAATTGTTTGTACTATTTGCTCGTAAACACGCTAAGTCGAATATGCCTAGTTGGATCAGGTTCATACTTGGTATGTGTGTTCCCCATAATGAGTACATGATCCATATTGTGTTTGGGAGAAGTCAGAGGTCATCTGAGGTCAACAGAGGTCAAACTCTGAAAACCTTGTAAACACGCTGAGTCGACCATGCCTGGTCAAGCGGCGAACATGCACCAACAAAGAAATTCCCCAATTTGCGGTCTTTCAAGTTCGGACAAATATATCTTCCTGCGGGAAAGGATATATTAAGATTTTATTAATACTAACCTGCATTTTTCGCCTCCATCTCTATTCGCGTAGTTGAATATTTGCGTAAATTCAGCCGTAATTCACGAAACATCGAAACAGCTTAGGCTTGGCTAACGAATACAGTACTAGTGTTGTCAACTTTGATTCTCGTTGTGTTCCAAATTACTAGACGACCACTTATGAATTGGATCATTTTACTGAGGAATAGAAGAACACTCTATGTGAATAAATATATTTGGGCTGAATTTACAAATTATTCAAGTTTGTCTACTGGTAAATGCTAGTTCTTGCGGCGGGTATAATGCCTCGCTGTCCGATTTAGTGTAGGTCATGCGATGAGCTATTGAGAGGGTTATTTTAGTTGGTTTCTTTTTTATAAAACGTAAAAACGCTGAGGGTTCCGCTGAACCAATCAGAATAAGTTTTATATAGACATATAGATATGGAAATACTCATGAATATTCACTTAAAATGACCGAAATTCTTTTTTAGTAACAACGTTAAAAAATGGTGCATTTTACCAATTCGTCATTGCAAATGAAACAAAACTATTTATTTTCAACTCGAAAACGCCGACATAAAATGGAAAATGGAATTTATACGACAGAAACGAAAACAATTTCCTGTGTATTTCGGTGAATAAACTGGATCTATAGGTAACTTGGATCCGAAGTAATTTACAATCAAAGGATATAATTGCCAAAAAAAAGAGGAAAATACACATTCTAAATAGATGGCACGAGACCCGCAAATAGCACAAGAGCGTGTAGTTACGTTATCATGGTATGTATATTTGTGTAAATGTATGTAGCCAATGCATGTATGTATATATAGGCTAATATTTATGTATGATTTTTAATAAAATCTATTTATATTATGTTCATTGTTAAACATTTCCTAAAATATTCAAAATCCAGTAGTATTCAAAGACACCGATTTATAATGATAATAATGATAATGACTAGTTCTTATATGGCGCTTTCCATCCTTGGATCTCAAAGCGCTTCACATATGCACATATATACATTAGCCTTGATCATTGGTAACCCGATAAAGACCGTGCCAGCACCCCAGGTGCACGTTCGCTCACAAACTACTACACCGCTGGCAGCCAATACAAAGGCGCCCCAGTCCGCTACCTCACAGGGTCCCCAATTAGCACCTGGGTCAAGAGGAGCAGAGGAGATAAAGTTCCTTGCCCAAGGACACAACGGAAAAGCCGATAGGTTTTGAGAGGATTCGAACTCGAAGGTGTATGGTTTGGTTCAACGGCATGTCAAGAAATTCAACTACGATAAGTATTTCACTTGAACACCATTATTTCCCTTTTCCTGTATTTCAGACATCTAACGTCTAACAAGCTTACCCACTTGTACAATACAACATTCCGTCATCTGAAGAATATGAAATATATGTAAGTAGCATCAATTTGACGTTCTTCTGTTAGATGCATACGATATTGCATTCAACCCAGTTATTAAAAGGTAAGGTAAAACTTTATATAATTCAGAGCATGGGTTCTCAACCTGCAGTCGCGACCCAGCTGGGGTCTCGACGCACTTTTTGTGGGGTCGCGGGTGGACTAGTCTCAAAACTTCGTAAATAAATGTTATGTTTTCATGAAAATTATATGAATCTGTGATCTAGCTGAAGAGGCTTTTAGAATTTAGATTCACTTTCCGTGTAATTATTTTAGTTCTGACGTACACGAAAGAATAATGAATGGGTGACAATGCTGGAGTCCAGTAAACTGACTTGTTAAATTGGATGACATTTTAAAACGTATAAATGTGCTGACAAAATGATAGGGTTCATTGCAACTGTGGCTTTGTTGAAAGATCAAGTGAGTCGTGACCGTATCGTAATATTTCCGCGCCTCTTTGTCGACATGGACAATTCCGAAGACATCGCAGTCGAGCCTTTTTCTCATAAAATTACTGAACATATTCATTCACTGATCAGTCAGTTCGAACACTACTTCCCCAAGCTCGACGTCCAGTCATTCACTGTGGTCCGAGACCCTTTCAGTGCAACATTATGCGTGTTTCCACGGTGCAGGAATTGCCGAGTGATGCTGGTGACGGCGCTAAATACGCTGTCACGACCCCAGCATTAACTGTTCGGAATGCGCCGTCTTCCGTCGACCACCTCTTGAGGTGGACGATAGCTCACATTTAGCGCCGTCACCGTCGGTAGAAACGTGAGGGGTGCCGATTTAACGGATGACCACTACAACGGGTATGGCCTGAAGTTGTCTCGTTGTACTTAGTAGCTCACAAATATATTTTTGTTAGCCACTAAAATTGCATTCGGCGAGCCGTCGCGGTCGTCATCCCTCTTTTGCCTCCCAGTCTGCCAGTAGACGGTCCGGTTGACGGTCCACTAAATGCGGGGGTACGTACTAAATGCGACGCCGCGTGTTTGTGGGGGGCTCAGTGGAAACACGCTAATTAAAACACGATCACCGACGATGACATCGAGGAGGAGCTCGTGTTAGATCATGCAGCCGATTCACATACAGTAACTACTGATGCACGTTTTATCAGTTTCATCGGTAATTACTGGAGTGTGTTAACAATTTGTTGCCACCGCTAACCTTGATCATAACCATTACGTACTGTATCCTGGTTTAACATGCGTTATGTGTTATTCACTTTCTCTAGTAGTTACCGTATCGTCTATGCGTATCGGGTACACCATGAGACTGAAGCAGAATTCCGGATCGAAAATATTTCATTCCTCGTCTTTATATGTAGTGTCTGGTGCAATCAAAGACGGCAATATGGCTTCAAATGCCGTACCCTTAATTATATTCATCTGAACAGTCGCTCTCGACCATGGTGGTGATGAAAAGCAAGTACAGGAATCGGATTGACATATACTTATAAAAGGACATGATTGTCGCGTTATCATCTACCGACCACGCATTGGAAACAATAAATATACGACATAGGCCTAGTGGGTGACATATAGGTTAATAATTCGTTGTCAATACCATAATTCTGTAATGGGGTCACCACCAGAAAAAGGTTGGGAACCACTGATTTAGAGGAAACGGAAATCCCCTCCATTCAAATTTGTTTACGCCTCATGCAGTCTTTGAGAGAGAAATAACCCATTTGTTTTGTTTAATTGTAATGTCAATTCAATTGTTGAATGAGTGGATTGAGTCACTTCTATTTGGCCATCTACAATACCTACCAGAAAAAAACCTCTTGTACAATTTCCTATGTGCAACTTATTTTTCACATGATATCATCATTATTTTGAATAAAACACCCAACAACTCAAGTTGATGTTTTAATATGTAATAATGGATAAGAATATTATTTTATTTTATTTCATCCGTTGATTAAACAATCACATTTTGAAGTAAAACAACCAATATTAGGTGAACACTTCCATCACATTGTGGCTCAGTGATGTCATTGCCAGGCTTTTAGATATATCACACTGGTTGTGTTTGAATATATATAATTATACACAATTGAGAGATGGGGAGTTGGCGTATCGACAATAATGAATATACTAGATGAAATGCCACTTTTACGGAGTTTTTATGCCGAATGTGATATTCTAATCCTGAGTACTTGGTATATATGTCCCTTATAGTGAGTACATGATCCCTATTGTTCTCAGTAGAGGTCAAAGGTCATCTGAGGTCGACAGAGGTCAAACACTGTGAAATCCTTGTAAACACTATCACTTGATAGGGCAAACTTTAATTAAGCTCATACTCAGTATGTGTGTTCATCGTAATCATTACCTCATCCTTGTTGATTTTGGTGGAGGTCAAAGGTCATCCAAGGTCAACAGAGGTCAAACACTGACAATCTTTTAACTACCATAACTTGATGGGGCAAACTTCAATTGAGTTCATACTTCGTATGTGTGATCATCATAGTTAGTACATGCCCCCTGTTGTTTTTGGTCAAGGTCAAATATCATATGAGGTCAACAGAGGTCAAACGCGGAAAACCTCCTAACCACTATAATTTGAAAGGACAAACTTCAATTGAGTTCATACTTGGTGTGTATGTCCCTCATGGTGTGTACATTATTCCTATTGTTTTTAGTAGAAGTCAAAGGTCACTGAGGTCAACAGAGGTCCAAAACTGTGAAATCCTTGTAAACACCATAACTTGATAAACTTCAATTTGTGTGTTCACCATAATCAGTACCTGATCCCTGTTGGTTTCGATGGAGGATCCAAGGTCATCCGAGGTCAACGGTGGTCAAACACTGACAACCTTGTAACCACCATAACTAGATAGGGCAAACTTCAATTGAATTCATACTTGGTATGTGTGGTCATCATAGTTAGTATATGTTCCCTGTTTATTAGGTTGAGGTCAAAGGTCATCTGAGGTCAATAGAGGTCAAACACTGAAAACCTTGTAACCACACTAACTTGATGGGGCAAACTTCAATTGAGTTCATACTTGGTATGTGTATTCACCATAATCAGTACCTGATCCCTGTTGTTTTTAGTGGAGGTCAAAGGTCATCTGAGGTGAAACACTGAAAATCTTATATCGACCATAACTTGATAGGGCAATTGAGCTCATATTTGGTATACATATTCATCATGGTTGGTTAGTACTTGGTCCCTATGGTTTTTTTGGTGTAAGTTCGAATGTCAACAGAGGTCAAATACTGTGAAAACCTTGTAACATCATGACTTGATACACCAAACTTTTAATTGAGTTCATACTTTGTATCGGCAAGTAATCAAAAAACCCTCTTGTTATCGTATCGTTTTGAAAAATGTCAGCCTATTCCCAGATTGTTATGAGAGAATTGGAACTGATTAATGTATCTATACATGTGTGGCGCTTGTTGTCACTCGTGTGTTGTTGAGCTGTTCCTACAATTTAAACAAAATGTTTGGTGACATCATTTATTGCGAGGTCACTATTGGCTGGTGGTTCAAACAGGTGGAGCTTTCAAATGGGATGAAAAGTCAAACCTGAATAATTTGCCAGGATGACAAATTATTCATGGGGTATTATTAGTCAATCACATATTAATTATGCTAGTTCTACCACAAACTATCAAATATAATGCAGAAAAACCAGTTTGTTTACAAATTTCATAAAAATGGGTGAGAAATGAAATGTGCCACTTTACATGAAGCATTAAATAAGACTAATTACTTTCAAAATGAATAATTTCCATGCAGAACAAAAAAAGACCACAATATTTTCAGTTCTGGTAATTAGTCGGCCAAAATATGAGGATTCAAAACTTTTCTTTCACCAATTACTCCTGAATTATAGTAACATTTTTGTTATCATTCAAATTGTGAATTGTGTAAGGGGAAACGAATGATGAGAGGTGGACAGAGCAGAACACTGACCACTAATATCAAGGATTGGATGGGAATGAGCAGGGCTGGAAAAATTGTCAATACAGGTAGTTCCCTGCTGAAAAATCTTGCCATCTCGAGTTAAACTTTGGCATCTTGAGGGGAATCTTGCCATCTCGTGGGAAATCTCAAATACATAATGGGGTCAACACCACCATTTATGTGGAAATTATTGGCTCCTTGCCAGTAAATTGTTGGCTCCTTGCCAGAAAATTGTTTGCTCCTTGCCAGGATATTGTTGGCTCCTTGCCAGAAAATTGTTGGCTCCTTGCCAGGATATTATTGGCTCCTCGCCAATAAATGATCAACTCCTTGTTAGGAAATGATTGGCTCCTTGCCAGGAAATTGTTTGCCCCTTGCCAGGATATTATTGGCTCCTGCCAGGAAATTGATTGCCCCTTGCCATGAAATTATTTGCTCTTTGCCAGGAAATTGTTTGCTTCTTGCCAGGATATTATTGGCTCCTTCCCAGGATATTATCAGCTCCTTACCAGGAAATTGTTTGCTCCTTGCCAGGATATTATTGGCTCCTTGCCAGAAAATGAATGGCTCCTTGCCATGATTTTATTGGCTCTTTGCCATGATATTATTGGATAGTTGCCACAATATTATTGGCTTTCTGCCAGGCAATTTGCATTTTCTTTAACCTTGGGAATGAACAGCCGGAGATCCATGAGTCAAACTGCTGAAAGCAGATAACATGTGATCATCCCTTGGGTGAAATAAACATTAATTTGGAATTAATTTCAAATTTATATGAGATAATCCATAAAAGTGGAGTCAGTACTGCTCATATAATATGTTTACACAGTCCTGGTTATTTATATCCCTTGATTATGACATGTGGTATATTCCAGTAATGTTTACCCTGATCAAAGATTTTGGTATTTGAATATTTTTCAAATATGTGTAACTTTAAGTCTTCAGGGAATCCTAACACAGATGTGTATTCTTGTTATTTTCAGAGAAACAGGTGATAGCCAAGTCCAGCATTGTCTTAGATGTCAAGCCTGTAAGTATAACAGGATCATCAATATAACTGACTGCTCTTAGGATTGTAAAAGTCAGTAAAGTATGGTCAATCTCATAATAATTGACAGGTGAAGGTCAGGTACAGAAACCCCAAATAATTGATAGCTGAATGATTAGCTAGTCTGCTCTGGGAGCTATTTACATGCTAGGAATGGCCATCAGCTACTTTGTAAATGCATAGCCATCATAGCAGGCGTACGACGGGCACTGGGGTTATGCTGTTTAAGCTTTACTCATTTTATGACCACTCTCTTCACATCTCTGCCCAGCACACTACCATGACAACCAACATCAACAAGCTTCAGCTTTGGGTGATTGTGTGATACAGGAACTATTTCATGTCTTGAACAGAGCCTAATCGGTTTGAAGCAGTGCCCCAGGCTGTCAGGTACTGGATGGTCGGGCAATAGAGACTCGAGAAGTACAGTTTATTAGCACTTATAGGGTATCTACATGAGGGATTCAGGTCCCTTAAGGGGCAATTTCCCCTTCTGTTAAGTGCATGCTTTATCAAATTGAAATAAATGTTTACTAATTATGATTGAAATACGAAATGGTATTGTTTGCATCAATGAATCAAATTCAATTTACATATTTAATTGCCAGCATCAGCAAAAATCCCTTTGAAAAAGCTACAACACTGTACTGCCAAAACCAGGTTGATGAGTTTTCGAGGACAGTTGTGTTGATCATTGCATTACTATTACTGTGAGGTTCATTGTGTTCATTTAAACATGAACTCAATTCTGGTAAATCATTCAGCTGAATAATTGAATAAATTGTGTATGGACGAGTGGTCCATGATACACAGTGATGTAACTTCTCTCTTCTCTTCTCTTCTCTTCTCTTTCTCCTACAGTTTGATGATGCCACAGGTAAGTGGTTGGTTTCAGATCTTGAGTGCTTTGTTTAGATTGCTGACTGAATCTCTGCATGATTTTGTAATTATGTATGTGTGCGTGTAACAGAAATACCCTCATCATGCTGGGTGTTCTGAGTGAGCAGACACTTCTTTACCAGTCCACTCGCGGTTTGACACTACTCAGTAACAAGAGGTGCTCGACCATGTCTAGTGGCGCGGGGCAGGTCAGTCATTACATAACTGCCGGAATGCGCCCACACTGGCACTGGCCGCCGCCTATGGCCTGCTTTAGAGGTCCATGGCGAGTTACCTTGCCTCCTGCATGATATGGGTTAAACCCATTGAGGATAACTAAGATTAGTGTCATACTTGGTGGGTGGGTGGGTTGACCATAGCAAGAAAATAAACCATACTTATTTTGGTGTTGATTCAATGAATAATAACGCCTGTGGGCTAGGCCTTGATTGAAATGATTAAAATGTCAATATCTCAGCAACTGTATGTATGATTTTTAGGAAACTTGGTTTGTTGGTGTTGGTAGAAAAGTATGTTGTGGCTCAAACACAGAGGTCAAACACTCTAGAAACATTGTATGTAATTAGGCTCACTTATCAGTGTCTAGTTGTAATCATTTTATACATGATCCCTATTGATTTCAAAGAAGGGCAAAGGTCCATTTGTAGTCGAAAGTGGTCACACACTGTAAACCTGTAACCACATTAACTTGAGCACTATTAAACATAGTTAATTAATTTGATAGTGTGGCATATATACCTCAATGAGTAGTGTGACCCCCATTGATAGGCCTAGAGAGAAGCGAGATTGCAGAAATTTCAGTGTGATTATTGCTTTGTGATTCCTTGCCAGATGATTCCTTGCCAGGGGCAAAAGGAATCTATGCAGTCACGCAGACACTGCTTGTAGCCACGATACTGAAGGTCGATCCTTTCCATACTTGGGTGGTAGTGGATGACCCATAGTGAGTACATGGTCCCTACTGTTCTTGTTCGATGTCAGAGGTCAAATAGGTAAAATTCGAGTAAGCTCATACTAGGTATGTATGTTCACCGTAGTAAGTTTATGGTCTCTGTTGTTTTTGTTGGTGGTCGAAAGGTCATCTGAGGTCAAACACTGAAAACCTTGTAACCACTGTAACTTGATAGGGCAAGTTTCAATTGAGTTCATACTTGGTATGTGTGTTCACCATAATCAGTACCTGATCCCTGTTGTTTTTAGTGGAGGTCAAAGGTCATCT
>JAODUJ010209119.1:0-10566 GCA_027564615.1 Psolus chitonoides
CCTGGAAGAGATATGGACAAAACAAAAAGTGTGTACCAAAAGTTTGACACACACACACACGGACACACACACAGACGGACACACGAAGCATGCAGCCATAAGGTCTCCTCCTACGGACGACCTAATAAACAGCCTCAAGTCAAAAATTGCAAAATACTGCACCATTCATTATTCATCCAAGCACTCTTAATTATTTTTAAAAAAACTTGCAAAAGGGAAGGGGATACCTCCCCTACACTCATCCCCCCCATGATATTTCCTTCATAGCAGGGTTGAACATGTTCCATATTCTTAGATTGATGTATGCAACCGGTGCAGAAATAAATCGAGCCCGCCTGGTGGGCTACCCCCATGACCTACTTCACACTCAATAAAATAAGAGGTTAGGGGGGGTGATAATAATTCCTCCTCAAACCACCTCCAGATAGATGGATAGACAGTAGATATATACATTTCAGGTGGCACCTTTTCTCAAATTTAAAATATTCCACAAATGGTTGACTATGAATTATAATATAATGGCTATGTCCACATATTTTGTTTGATATGTTTCAGTTGCATAAGGTGTAGTTGTGGGCTATTTATGCCACTCACATTCAACTACATCTATTAATTAACTAGGTTTTGCTGAATTCCCCGCCCATCTGTCCCCATCCAATTACATTGCCCCACACCTCAAACAAGCTAAATCTGTCCCTGCTGGCATATAAAAACAAACTTGAGAAATTAATTACTCCACGCAATGAACTTTATACAAAAATAAGAAGATAATTTCATACCTGGAGACCCTGGGATCCCTGTCTTCCACGTTCACCTTGAAGTCCTTGCGATCCCTGTGAAAAAGAAACAAAAACAGATTTGTTGTAACTAATGCCGGGAACACATGGTGCCATTTTTTATACAATTTCTTGAGATACGACATGATACGTCACGACACGATCTTGTGCGATATCGCAGAAAATTGTGTCATAGGTTAAGTCTCCGAGTATCGTGTCGTAACTTGCAACTCAATAGTCCCTGTGTGACGACATAGACTTGCTTCAAGTCTTCAACTTGTCAAACTTGATAACTTGCGAACTGAACAAGATTTTTTAATGCGGTTTTCAGTAAAATACTATATCTCTTCAAAGATTCAGGGTTCAGTTCTCCTTTAAGAAAAAACAAGATTGTCTGAAATTATTTACGACTGTCTACGATTCTAGATAGAACGATACAAAAAGTTTTGAACTTCACGACAGGCCCTGATAACTTTCAACTGACTACGCCACGACAAAATCGTCGATAATTGTGTCGTAGATGCACACACACAAGGTGTGACATGGTACGACAAATTGCCAAAATGGTGTTGTATCTCAGGGAATCGTACGATATTTCGGTGGAATCGTGTCACAAAACGTGGGGAATGTCTGAAAACTCAGGTGGAGCGCCTACATTTTCGATGGGAAAAATGTGAGGTCCTAGGTCCTATTTTGTCTGTTTTGACCAAAACACGGTCGGATGTTGGGACACTCCCAATTAGTCGAGATTTTCATTGGGATGATGGTTCAGAAGTTTGCGAGAGGCTGGTATACATAACGGAATATAGTGCCCTACAATAATATCCTTAACAGTTTGGAACAAGTGCCTAGCTTTTCCATACATACCTACATCTCAAGAATGCAATTCTTTATGCATCAAGCTAGTTTGCATGGATTTTGAAAGGTTACAATGTCCTTTTTCTGTTCATATGATTTGTGTCTGATGACTATAGTGGAACAACATGCCAAATTTCGAAGAACAAAATATGAATTTATTAACTTTTTCAATGGAGCTCTTTTAATTCCTGTAACTTTTGTTTGGATACACATAAAATTCTAGTTCAAACTAGTATTGAACATAAACAATCAATAAGTCTGTGGGCCAATTTGGACCCATTTGATTAACAGAACCTTATACCAATTGTTTCGAGCAAAACTATACTTTGTTTTCTATTGTTTCGGTGTTCAAAGAGAGGTCAGGCACGAAACTTCAAAGTAGTCACTACGCAAAGTGGAATCCAAGTTCAAACAATGATCGAAAGGCCTGCTGTTGGTGTTCTCAAATGTGTACTCACGGATTGTCCAGCATTTCCAGCAGCACCACGAGCACCATCGGTACCTCCAGCACCACGTCTACCGTTATCACCCTGTCCTCCTCTTGCTCCTGGTACACCCTAAGAGCAGAACAAGAAACATATTATTCAATTAGTTCAAATTATCTTTAAAAAAACACTAACGTGTTCAGAAATTGACATTGATCTGATCTTTCCACATCAAGAAAACTGATCGCAGGAAGAAAATCTGATCTGGTTCATAAACATTCTAGTGGAACCAGGGGTTATTTTGAGGCTGACCAGGGGGTAAATGGCCCCTGCTCATTTTGAGCCTTGTTAGCCACCTTCGCCTAATTTGCACCTTGAAGGGTAATTGTGTCAGAAGCAGGAGCCCATAGGATTCATGGGTAGCCCTCGTCCCCCTTCAAGCTTACATAGCCTAATCAAAGATTTCATTAAACATCCCTGGAATCATGATTTTTTTTTCAGAATAAATTCAAGCAGATCTCAATGACTTACATTTCTGTGGGCTTTACATCTAATAATACCCAGGAATGACTACAACAGGATAGTAATACATTTATTTATATATTTAGAAAAATGTTAGACACACTTTTCATAAACATTGATAGGACTCTTCTGCTGAACAAATAAAATTCAACAACGGTCCAAGGGTTTGAAAACAAATCTAAATGAAAGTCTGGCATTCATTTTCAAGGCTACAAGCAACGCATGCGAATCCTGACATTTACTTACAGTGAATCCTTTGTGTCCGCGTGCTCCAGCAGCTCCTGGTCGTCCATTGTCACCATTTGGTCCCTGGGGTCCGGGGTTGCCTGGGGCACCGAAGGCACCGTCACGGCCCTGTCATAAAAAAAAACATGAGAACTGAGTGTTACCAGTGAGTGATAGATGAAGGCAAGGGTAAAAATAAGATTTATAGGAACAGGGACCACTTTCTGTCAAAAATGTCTCCTGGTTCATTGATATTCTGGTTGAACCAGGGGCCACGGGACTGACCGAGTACCAGTTCGCAAACGTGTAAGGGCTGATATGTATACCACGAGTCGCGGTGAATTCTGAAATTCAGTCCAAAATATATGTTAGCATATAACTGGAATGAATATTGCTACATCATTGCTGATTTGGCTTTGGCAAAAATTGCTTTTCCACTGCAAAATTTGGTTTGGGAAGACCGGGCGCCAATTTCTATTGAAAGTGATCCCTGGTTCATAAACATTCTGTTGGAAACAGGCTCAATGGCCCATGCTTATTTTGATCCTTGGACAAAGGATTACCTTCATAGTTTTAATGACTAAAAAAATCTTTAATAGATCAAGAATCAATAAGATCAGTTTCTTTTTCAACCTTGAAAAGCAACATTCAAAAGCAAACTCAAAATAACAAATGTAAAGGGACTTATCTTCAATAAAGAGATTAGAATAATATTTGTCTTCTTGAATGAGATTTTTGTTACTCCATTTTTCATGTCATGAATTTGACTCGTGTTTTTATCTGTCATTGTATAATTATTTTTGACTCATACTTACACTCTCGCCACTATCACCCTGCTGTCCACGTTGTCCCTGCACGCCACTTGGGCCCTATAGAAAAGAAATAAAAATGAGGTGAGTGAACGTGTTGAAAGATTGACCACCACAACTGGAGTACATAATTTTATTTATCAATTATATTTATACATTTTTAGGTATGCTTGGTAGTTAGTTGGTAAAGAATGACAAAATGTTACTGAGTTAAAGCCATATCAGTGCATCACAACCCTTCTTTTCGTCAAGCTACATTTATATAGCAAGGTTTCAAAGCACTTACAATTCAATCCCTGGTCAATGGCCTTCAAGATGAAGCGCCTCGTCAAAGAAGGCAACATGGTATCATAGCTTGCGAAGGTTGCAAAATAGCACCCCCTATGTAATCTATGCAGATGAAAAGTTGAAGCAGGTCCACCGTTTGAATCGTTACATTTGTTACCAGTCCGAAAATGTATAACATTTAAAATTCTCCTGGCTGTATAAAAATCCTGAATAATCACCTCCCCCCCCCCCCAATTGTCTCAGTAATTGCATCAGGCATAACAGACCAGCTTGCACACTCAGGTCCAAGCTCTGACTCCACATGTTCCTGAAACTCACTTAGCCATTGGCAGTCAAAGATTTCAAGTCATCACCTCTGGAACATGGAACTCTCTACCAACTGCAAATATACCTGCCCCGACAACCTCTGTGTAAAACTCTGTTGTATTTTGTTGTTCTCTTTGGTATAGCCTATAGGTATCATATTGTTTTTATGCTTGTTAAGCTAGTATCTCACTGGGCTGCAACTGTCAGGGACAAATTGCGAACAGCATTCGCGAGGGAGTTTCCAAAATGTCTTGGAACGTTCGCAGGCGTCTCAATTTCCTTGCCTGTGTCGCAGGGCCTCGCTCTCGTGTCGCAGGGATTTTGAACATGTTCAAAAAATGTGCGCGACATATTTCCTCTCAAAATAGTCACGGAGGATGAAATGACTTTGACTGGATTGAAAAAATATTTTTGATGATTTTGAACCTACCTGTGCTCCTGACTCGCCTGGGGGTCCTGGGGGTCCCTGGAGACCATGTGGTCCCTAGATTAAAAAATAATAATAATAATAAATTAATGAAAGACAAAAATACCAAGATGGTGAAAAGGTAAAATGGAAGCAAGGAATACAGGAAAATCCAATCATTCAATGCCAGAACAGCTATGAACAAAACTGGTTTTCAAATGATAAAGA
Source organism: Psolus chitonoides (assembly GCA_027564615.1). Taxonomy (NCBI): domain Eukaryota; kingdom Metazoa; phylum Echinodermata; class Holothuroidea; order Dendrochirotida; family Psolidae; genus Psolus; species Psolus chitonoides. The sequence continues at coordinate 4,844 of JAODUJ010209119.1, forward strand.
ATGTATAATGCAGTGTAAGCTGACTTATCTTGGGCATGTCATCCATACGGATAACTGAGAAACATCACACAATTATGTTGTTTATGTAACGTCACATGCAAGTGAGTGACCATTCAACTTCTCTGTAGCAATTTTCAGATTTCTGATGTCATTTTGGCCAAATTTGTATTCTACATACAGTTTTGTGTAAAAAAACAGCTATTAATTTCTGAAATTGTGTAACAATTTCATTCATTCCTGTAGCATTTTTCTTTACTACACCAGGTAAAATGAACACTATGCAGAACATTGATGAGGATGCCAACACACCAATGCTACCAGAGCTATGTGGCAAGTCTTCTTGATCGACGGTCCACAAACTCCCGGATGCGCCCAGAAGAGTAGGACGCCTGAAATATCAGGTGGGATGCCCTTATTGTCAAGGAGGGTAAAATAAGGTCCTATCTCTTTCGTTTTGGCTAAAACACAATTGAAATTTGTAACGAGTTGGGACGCTTCCGATTGGCCGAGATTTTTATATGGGACGCCAGTTCAGAAGTTCTCTGCAGAAGGCTGTTCTAGATAGACAAGTTTTCATCACTCCAGAAACCACAACCATCATGGCCAGTAACAAAGAAGAGTGGAGAAAGCTGGTTTTTTTTCAAACATATCTTACCAGACAAAGGTCAGTACCTATACTAGGCCCAGAAGGTGTGCAGATGTGAACACTGCAATGTAAGTCTGCTGCGATCCTTCACCAGGTCACGCTCAGATGGGGGTCACCATGCAGACGGAAATTAGTCCTACCCCTCGTTTTTCCCTGTTCCGATCTCTTATGCTGAGCGCCAAGCGCGACTGCAACAGGGCCCATTTTCAGCAGCCGATTGATGATAACGATGAATATCTAAATAATATCCATCTTAACTTATGTAATTTAAACTGTAAAATACCAAGTTACGAGTTTACAGTGACTTACCCTATCTCCCTGACTTCCTCTGTACCCCAGAGGTCCTGGTGAGCCTCTCTGGATGGGGGAAAATAAGATGAAAATTGTTGATCGTAACCTAATTTAGTAACCAGACACGAGCCTGACCTTATACAAATCTGGAAAAAACTCTCGAAGCCACATGATTCTTGTCTCTGATTGGAGTCCACAACAAGGGTTACCAGTGACAAGTGACGAAAAAACGCTAGATATGTAAAAATAGAACCCCAGAAAATGCTAGATATCAGTTTCACTAACTTTCGTATTGTTTTAAATCATTCATAGCCACAATTCTGTGGTCATAGCACTGATTCAAATGATAGGTGGTCTAAGTGACTATTTCTAATATTTCATGGTTTAATATACAAACGATAATTAGGAAATACTGCAAGAAAAAATTAACTGTGGAGTTAACAAATTTGAAAAAGCGTATGCTAGAACGCCAGAAAGGTGAAAAAATGCTAGATCCAGAGTAAAAACACTAACGCTGGTAACCTTGGTCCACACCCACACTTGTAAGGGATTTAATCAGAATTACTGACAACACCATGACTGTTAATCATGGGGGAAAAAATGATTATTTTTTCTTGAAATATCAGAACAATTATTTTTGAGTGGAAACACAGGATAAAAACACAGACTTGTGTGGAAATGCTCATGCCTGAGTGATAGTGACTTCAATGCATAGTGACTTGCAGAGCTTGACCCAAAAATAGAGTGGGAGGGGATGTGGTGGAAGAACTGAAAGTCATCTCCCCTTCAAATCAAAGCACATAAATGTAATATACCTCCACTGAAATGCAATTTGTACATTGCCTTTTTCAACGACCAACTCTACGAAACTATGAAAATACATAGACGAGTTCAAACTTACAATACGTTGAACGGCAAGTCCGTAGTTTCCGGCACCAGCAATAGGTCCCTTGTAACCGACCTGTCCATACGAAGCACCACTCGCAATCTGTGTAAGAGAATAATAATAATATTAATCTGTGATAACAATAATATGCTCCTACTGAAGCTATAAGGGTCAGGAGAAGCATAGGAAATTCCCCCCCCGCCCAGAGCAGAACCAGGAGAGCAAAATTATCTGCATATTCAGTGCATTGCAGAGCATTTCATGGGCGAATGTCCTCATATCAGCCCCAAAGGAGCCCTGGTCAGCCAGAATCTATTTTCCAACACTAGTAGAGGAAGCAAAGAGGTCACAAATGGTCATGGAATCAGCATAGGCCCTAATAACCTCATGTGAAGATAAATCATGAGCAGGCACCCAAGGCGATAATTATTTTTCTTTTGCAACCTCCCCCTAAGTGTGGATTTGAGCATTTCCCCTTTGTTGTGCATGCTTTGTTACATCGCAAATTGACCCTTCAGCTGCACACTTGCTGGTTCCTGGTAGAGGGAATTCATGGCCATGAATATAACAATGAGCACAACTGCTTCCAAATCCATGCCAGAATCCGAAACAGGAGGGTACTCCAAAAGTGTGGGGAAAGCTGTGGGGGGGGGGGAATTCATGGCCTCATGACATGAAATGAACATTCATGAAAACAACAATGAACATAACACCTTGATTAGAAGTTTTGTTACTGTATTTCAATGAAACAAACACAACTGCTTCTAAATCCATGTCTGAATAACGTACAGGGGTGGGGTTAATGTGTGGCGGTAAGATGTGGGAGTATGGTGTGGCGAGAGTATGGTCGGGGGGGATTCAATATTTAGATTACTTACATCTCCTGGTGGGCCTGGGGGTCCTGGAGGTCCTGGGGGTCCATTTTGACCGTCACCGCCATCACGACCAGTTGTTCCCTAAAAAAAGAGCATCATTAAGTTGTCAGATCAAAACAAAATTTTGAATGATAAACTCATTAACGTTTGTTTATTCTTAAATCAGAGAATTCCACTCGGTTCTGGCGTCAGGGCCTTCCTAAGGTAGAAAATATCATTTGCTGTTTGCTGTTTTCTTCACACTGAGGCTGTCATGATATTTATCTCAAACTTCCAAGATATTAAATCAGAATGTCACATTCAACCAATAAAACAAAATCCAGTAACAAAGCATTTATACAGTGCTAAATACAACTCTTGCAGAACAAAGACCACATGTGCTGTGCTTCTGAGGAACAGGTTTTGAAATCCTGAGCGAATAAACAAAGAAAAGAACTTACTGGGCCACCCTGTCCACCGATGAGTCCTGGGGGTCCACCAGCACCAGTATAACCCTGTAAAAAAATAAAGATTGTTTGGTAGGCAAATTGTTACTGGAAAAGGGAAAACCTTGGAATAACTTAGACCAATGTTGAAATAACAAGTTTAATTTACAGTGGCAAAAAATAACACAAATAACTTAGAATAGGTGTAAGGATTAGGACATTAGACAATAGGAACAAACACAAGCTGATGAGTTGAAAGGGAAGGCCTAGTCAGAAATGAAATACGGTATTGTAATAATTAAAGTCAGAGATGTGCTCATGGCGGGCGGTAGAACCCGACACTCATTCTTGCTCTCTGCCGACACTCATGTGAAGATTAAGTCAAATATTCTTGGCTCCTTTTTGTTTTATTCTGTTACCCACCAAAAAGCTTCCACTCATTTTACTCAACAATTAGTATTTTGAATATTAATACTAGGAATTGGGACCTGAAGTATACTCTGAAGTATAATCTGAAGTATATATCTAATTTGTTCGACAGCACAGTCAAAACGTGTACCGGAAAATCACAATCAAATGGGTAAATCCAATGACATTCCGATCACAATGGCATTTTCAGATGCCGCTCGCACACACTGTACAATAGTAACGCAAGGCTTGCGTTAGATAGACGCAATTCTTTCGCCAATTGACGTATGCGCAAAAGAGATTACGCAAAATTTACTCAACTGACGCGATGGCGATTGCAAAAAATAGAGGTGTCGCACAGGCCTTGTGTCGCCTAATATCATCTCCTACTATGCGTCAATGTTTACATCAGGTTTGCGTCACTCGTGTCGACTTGTAAATTTTGCCTCACCTTTGCGTCTCTCTGCGTCACGTCACCTGCGCTGCTGGTCTCCCACTTGACATCTTTCACTATGTCAAAATTGGTGCAGTAATGATGCAGCCTTGCGACAGCAAAAAAAACGCCAGGACAGGCTTAATGCATATGACCTGCGCAAAAATGTACAATTGCCCTGGTACATACATATCTGCACTGGACGCCAGGAATCTGTTATGCGAAAAAAAGTGACCGAAACTGTACCTTCTCCACATGCACGACTCCCAAATTAGAAGTTCCCGTCCTTATTCACCTACACTGCAAATTACGGGTCGTCAAAATTGATATTTATTCCATATGGGTCAAAAGTTTATTGCATCTCCGCAAGTCGTGGCGACCTGAAAACTCCAGTTCACCACTAGAGTTCATGACTTCTGTGCAAAATGGAATGCGTTTCTATTCATGTTTACAGTAAAGCTGATACGAATGGAATGCACATAAAAGATATGTCTTTCACTGCATTTACCTACATTGGTCTTTTTAGTGGATATGCTGCAGTGTTTAGCAGATCTATTTTTGTTTCATTAATAAGATTACTATATTATCTGCCATCTTGGGCGGCGATTTGTTCTCAATATTGGGGGGACATGACCCCATTTTCAAATAATTTACTGTGTAGAAAATCAAAGTCAATGGACAAATCCTCAGATATTGAGCGGGACATGTCCCCCCGTCCACCCACTCTCCCCCGTGATCGCCGCCCATGTCTACCAGGTAATTATACTGTCACATGTAAATAGTTCAAAGATGATTATTGTTTTTCCTGGCACCCATTTCATTATTGTGATGGTCCACAGTTGTTGCCTCTCCCTCTCTCCCTCCCTCCCATGCTATGAATATTGTAATAACTCACCTGTTCACCAACGGGTCCACGTGGACCGGGTGGGCCTCTCAGCAAGTCATAATCCTGTAAGGGTAACGACCAACAGAAATCTTAATATCATCTAAGACATTGATTCCCATCGGTTTTCTCAAGCGACCCAAATTTCATACGAAGCACCAAATTTGGCATTCTTCAGCGATCCAACCCGGGGGCATGTGCAGAAATTTCCGCAGGTCCAACATTTGATGAAATGTAGTGATCGCCATCCTGGGGGAGGGGTCTAAGGGGAGGGGGTGTCGCCCTCCACTTTGAGAGATTTTTGAATAAAGAAGTGTTCTTAGATGCAAAATGGTGCAATATTTTGCCATTTCTGAAGTAAATTTATTTTCAATATTTAGCCTTTTCGACCTAGCACTGTTGGTACCCATTTCAAGGCTCCGACTATATTTTGGGTTGCGACCCACCATTTGGTAATCACTGATCTAAGATATGAGAATTTTGTTCCCTAACATTTGGCCCTTTTTGTCAGATCCATGCAATTGATCTGAAGATAATGATACCAAACCACCATACACATGTTTCAGTCAGGATTAGCACAAGGTCAAAAATGTTGGGGTCGATTGGACCCCTTAACCCCCCTTCTCCCAAAAATGTTGGGGTCCAAGCTGATTTTTTGGGGGGTCTGGGTCATGTTATCAGAGACAGATGAAGGATGACACACTATTTGGATGATCATTCAAATAAATACGAAATAAATTGTTACTATTCTTCACTTTTTTTTATTGATGCAATATGTTTGACTGACTTGAAATCACTGAAAAAAGCATCATGGACGAGGAAACTCAATTTAGCTCAAAGCCTGATTTCCGTAGCTTCACTTCTCAAATTAGGGTT
>JAODUJ010209230.1:0-10565 GCA_027564615.1 Psolus chitonoides
TCATGATCATCCAAACAACAGTTCTTGAATTATCGTGGTTATAAAAAAGTGGTGAAATTTGACCTCTCCTGAACTCCGTGATCTTTGACCCAACACTCACCAAAAGTTGTCAGTCACAAGTTTTTCACATACCTAACATGTCTATCGAATTTGGTCCGATTCCATCCAGTAGTTTTTTAGTTATCGAGGGTAATTTTCCAACACAGACAGACACACGACACACTCGACCAAAAACATACCCTACTCCGTTCCATCGATGTAGGTAACTATATATGAGCTACATCGAAGTTGGTGTAATTGAAGCATAGTGTTGATGAGTACCGGGACACATCACTGCAAACTTCGTACTGTATACAATTTTGTCGGATTGGACAATGACTCTAGTGCATGTCAAACTTTTGCCAATGTTGTTTTAGTATTATATCTCCAACATCCTGAGCAAGAGGCCTATATGTGAAGCTCTTCCTTGTGTTTTGGAGGTATCGAGTCGCTGCAGATCATACCTGAATTTAAGTACTATAAGCGGATGTAAAGTCAATGAAATGAGCTACAATACATACACGATGAAGTAGGCATCTGTGAGGTGTTGACCCATTTTTTAGGGCGTTCGTTTCTGCCTTTCTTGCCATTAGTGATGTCACTGTTGATGGGTGTGTACTACCTGGGAAGCTTGTTTGCCCCTCCCTAGATTTTTTTTCTGCGGACGCCCATGTTGGGGTGGTCACTCCTTGAACTGTCAAGTAGCTGTAGTTTGAGGGAGTGATTATACAGTAGCTTACATTTTCAGTTCTGCTAATTACACAGAGGTACCAATTAGACCATAGGAAAGTACATTTCTTCTGGATAACTGATCAGTGCATATTACTTGCATGTTCTACCTGAGTGATCGGAGAATCTGTCAAATGGATACCTATTTCTTGGCACTGATCAGCTTATGGCGTTATAAACAAGGAATATTTTAATTAATGATTGTTGACATGGTTATTGTACTCTTCGTGGCCTATAAGCGTGTTAACTCGCTCTGTAGTATAGCCACTTAATTCTCTCCAGATTAACTCAGAGGAGTCAAAGAGGTAATCATAACGTAGTAGATTATCAATTTCATTTACATATATGTGACATCATGATCCCATAGTTGACTAAAAAGAAAATATAATTTGTGACATTAATGTCACTGGCAAATGGCTCTTGTTATCAAGGGCTGCCTGATTCTGAGTTATCGATTTACCAGTCATAGACCGGTGTGCCACTCGGAAGTGACACGGAAGCTTCCCCTAGTCTGTGGGGAAGATGGCGCATATGTAATAAACCTTTTCCCTGCAGGTATCAGTGACTGGGACATTTGACCGGTGATTATTCGTTTACCAGTCCACTCCTGCAAGTCACTGATTCTAAATAATTGCCACTAGAATGTTATGCACAGCCCTAATCAGGGTTTTGCCTAGGCTAGATCAACTTGTGTGCGCCTAACAAGGAGCACGAACATGGTTGACAAAAATTCACTGATTTAGTGACGTGATTATATGCCTGGCATATGTGGAATATCATAATATTTTACCTTCAAGAGTCAATACTCAGTGGGCTCCTCCTCTCGCACACCAATCAATGCCCCCTCAATCAGCATGGTTTCCGAACCTTGGGGTCGCGACTGTCGCTCCTCCACTTGTTCTGCTGAAAATAAAAATAATTTCGAAACTAGGTTTTGCTCCTTAAACGTAAGTGACGGAACCGCCATTTTCTTTTAAAAAGTGACCGGGAATAGACCCAGAGCGCATCTCAGGTGCAATATTCCCCGGGGCCCTAAAGCTCGCTCGTCTACCACACCGTGAGACGCTCCACTCTCAGCGATCACACGGATATATAGTAACTATTCTAGCCACGGGCGGCGATCACGGAGGCTGGAGTAGCATAGCTTAAATGTCTCCCCCAATATTGGAAGGTATATCTGACAATTGTTGATCATTTTTGCCAGGAGACGTGGCATTTAATGCTAAATTTGGCAGAAATTGATGAAACATGTTGGCTCGCTACGCGCGCACGTATCTCCCGTCTCCCATTCAGCCATGTGCATTTTAAGAGTCCGTAACCTATAGTGAGAGTCATTGTATCTGGGTGTGAATAATAACGATGTATAGTAGTCTGGTAGTAACATATAAGTGACCTTGTACTTTGAGGGGTCGCGCTCTGATGCTCATTTGTAGAATGAGGTCGCTACCAGAAAAAGGTTGGGAACCACTGGTATATAGGCTTACCAATTTTCTCTGAGGTGAAAGTGGGATAAGACGATCTGTGGTCTACGGCAAGGGCACAGGCGTCACGTACGTTGGACTATACACTATATACATATAATGCGACAAGGTAACTCAAATTTTGGTAACACCAACACGTTGGTATCACAGGCGCACGTATAGTATACAGTAGGCCTACTACACACGCACAATTTAACATTACGAGGGCCTATTTCAGGATGTGGTACCAACTAGCTGTTATATTACAAAATAAAAACGATATATCCGTTTTATTCGAGAAAAAGAGACATAAAGGCGAATCTTATCTGAGAAACATTAATAATTGTGGATGGAAAGGATAATGTTTCTTCGGTCAGAATCAAGTTGAAGATTTGTGATGTTGAACAGTGTGACCTACCTTGTTATGATATAGTGCATAATTCAACGTAATTGATGCCTGTGACTCGCTACACTTTGCCAAAGATTCGGATTTGAGACGCTTCATAGATACCCAAATGGTACAATCATTAGGCAAACGACAGTTGAGTTGGCTGGGTCACGCTGCACGATCCCGCTACCCCCATGGAAAGCTTGCCAACCAAGTTTTGTGGTAAAAAAAAGCCGACCAAAATGAGCTGGCACCATACTTCAACGAGACTTTCAGTAGATGAACCTTAGCCTTACTGACTGCTGATAGGTACAACTGGAGAGCGATGACTGCTTATACGTCCAAACGTGGGAGAGTCTAAGTAAGCTGAAAATAGTGTTTGAGGGCTCCCACATTTTCTGGGAGAGTATGTCGGACCCCAGACTTCCTAGGGACTCACGCCTTCGGCGCTCGCAAAGGTTTTACTCTGCATCTAATATCCTGAGTTTGGTAGAACACGTCCTTAGCTATAGGTTGGACACTCTGAAAATATGACAATTGTTTGGTTTTAGAAAAGAAATCCTTCTAAAAACGGGACAATCCCTTCTAATAGGGACAAATGGTAAACCTCCCCCCCTCTCCTACCCCTCCGTCCTGAAGTTCACCTGTAGTCTATATAGACTTGGTTCATGATTTTCAAATATCCTGAATATTTGGAGATAATAAAGCGATGTTACTATTATGTATGTCACAATTCGGTTTCCAGAAATAAAGAAGAAATGAGCCTATATTTTGTTTCACCTATAATCTATGGTGATTTATTTCAATTTACCAAATAGTACATGTTTCCTTATGTTGCATTATAAAACATTTTCTCAAAAATGTGTTGTGTGAGAGTAACTACAGTCTGCTAAATTCACAAATATATACATACACAGAGGAATATATAGAGGAAAACACGTAATCGAAATAACTCGTTATTTTTCCGTCTCTTCTCCAAACCTATTGCATGCTATCAGAAAGCCGTAGACAGTTTTCAACATAATTATTTATATTCCTTTCCATCACACAGAACAAGCGAGAATAACATTACTGGATATTCGATATTTTGGAGCAGAAAGCAACGATAGAAATCAGTATCAATGCTACCTGAGTAGCCCCGATGGAGATGCGATCATCGAATCTTTGAGGATTGGATATACCAGATATGGTCACAGAGACAACCCCAGTCCCCCATCTCCTAAATATGAAAACCTGCGATACGTCGTCAATTTGGAAAAGGATAATGACGATGCTTTTGGTGTATTTGGGTGTAGAGCAACCATTGATGGGAAGCTGGTAACAACAGTATCAACAACAAGAATGAGATCTGACGGTAAGATTCTACGTGAACACGTTTATTTAGAGTAGACTAAATAAACATTGGTATAAATGACAACAAAAATAGGTACATGAAATCATAAGTTTGTCTTCTATTCTAGTTTTTCCGATTTGACTGGTGTTCTTATTCCCCAGCTGATATTGTACCGATCGACACTCTGTTTTCACAAACTGTTAATGTCGGCGATGAAGCAGTCAACATCAGCATGAGGGGTCGTAATAACGTGCAAACAAATCAATTTAGATGGAGGAAAAACGATATGCCTATACGAGGGACAGATGGGATGTCAACTTATACCATGGATCATCCCATAACCAAGGAGGATGGTGGCATATATCAATGTTACATAGACAAAAAGAGGGGTGAGGCTAAACATGCCCTGCATATATTAATAGTCCGAGGTGAGCTATTATATTGACAATTAGAATTAATGAATGACGTTAATATCAGGTACTTTGTCAATTGGCTTATACAATTATAGGAATATAGTATCAACCGACTTACTCTTGGTAATAAAACATACATACATGCATACGTTTAAGAGAACATTTACCTTCTTCGAAAATAAAGTAATATTTCATTTCAATTACAAATAAATTTAATAAATTACTACTGTGAACACGTGGGTCCGAATTGTGATATGCCTAATAGCACGTTTTTTAATATGTAAAGTTTGTTTATATTAGTGTTAGTGTTAGTATCTGACCAGATTGTGGAGCAGTACGTTAGTCGTTAAAATGAGGGTAAACAAGAGTTAGGTAAATCGTTCGTAAGACATGCTTGGGTAAAATATGTTCGAGGCGACGAATAATACCAACACCCTTTGCAACATTAGAACACAGGTGAGATATATGATTTTGCCAAGTGAGATTTGGATCGATATATACTCCTATAAACTTATCATTGTTAGCAATTTGGATATTACTACGCTTCCACTCAACAATTGCTTCTCGATTTATTGATAGTGAATGACAAGGGGACACACAAATGACGAGCTAATTACTCCAGAAAGGATAAGTGTTTACATAGACAGCACTGTTTTTCCGCAATGACCTCTGGTGTACAAACAATTATGTCACTACGACTGCCAGTAAAATTACCAATATCTACATACTAATAGACCTATAATTTACTACATTTTCCTAATTTTCCTAATGAGTACCTTCATTTAGGATTGCTTATTATTTGAGTGATTAAAGCGGAACCCGGTATGTGATTGTTATACTATTATAGGTTTTTGTTCGTTTTTCGAGATAGAGTACAAGCTTACAACACTTCCGTGACGTGGACATTGAAGTTACTTAGATTCTAAGGAAAGGAGAGCAAATTTTGTTATAATTTTTATTTACTTACACAGCATGCCCAACTAAGAGATGGGGTGTACCAGACTGTGCTGGTATTTGTGATAATTGTTACAATGGAGGAGTCTGTGATGAAAACAACGGCAAATGTATCTGTCCTGCTGGATTCATGGGACAATATTGCATGACAGGTAAGTGAATCGAAGTGAAGAGAAATGGGTGAGGTTTAGTAGAAAAATCGCCCAGAATATCAACAGGATAGTTCAGACCAAAATGTAACGTTCATAAGTTGTAGAACAAAACAACTCTATCAGTAGCAGAAAACCTCATGTGGATATCTGCCACCGTTCTCGGGGTATCTCACTTTTAATATTTGTCAAGTTTGTGAAATTAGCCGACATACACTGTTTAGCATCAATCTTATGTTGTCTCGCTCTCACTCAGTCCGAATAGCTTCTGTATTTGTTTATAACTGAATGACTAATTTTTCCTGGAAATATTTAAATGTAAACATTTTCAGCACGGCAGTCACTATGCTAGGAAAAAAATCTCGAAAACATCAGATCTTTGACATAACTTATCAATGTTGTGTGTTGAAAAGCAGTTAGAATATAAAGACTTTGAAAGAGCTTTTCAGAACTGCCACTATGACGTTACTATGACGTCACTATAACTGCCACTATGACGTCACCAGATGCTCAATTGAAACGAAGATTTCTAGAATCTTCAAAACTCGATATCGGAAGACGAACATGCTAATATGATGGGGCTTTCCCCATTGGCGTTCACCAGTTGTCAGAAGTTTTCATTTTGCTCTAGACTATTCGTTTATTAGTAGGCTTAAGTCGATAATTTATTTCCTACTCAGTAATTTCTGCAAAACGATGAATGTCTGAAATCAATTAATTGGTAATTCGATCTTCAATTTCCTGCAAAACATTTTAGCAGTTTGTTACAAATCTTCAAAAACACAGCGTACGATTTAGGGGTGGAACTTCGTGTAAAACGCACTGTTTTTGGTTTCTTGTCGGAGGCTCAATGAACCTATGCGGTCATGATGTCGTGTGTGTGTGTGTGTATGTATGTATGTATGTATGTATGTATGTGTCTACGTATGTGTGTGACAGATGCTTGCAATTGGGTAATCTCAGTGACAGTAACTAGATCGGTCTCATATATGCTGGGTAGGTTGTTCATGGTGAGTAGGTGAAACTCATTTATTTTAGTGTTGATCTCATTAATATCAGTATCTTGGTCACCGTATGCCAGCTTTTTTATGCAACTTGATTTGATGGCATTGGTAGGTGGTTTATTGTGTGTATAGAGAATATGACATTCCATCTCGTTTATTATTCATGAGGGGTATGGCCAATCATATTTTTAAATATTATGTTACCATTACCAAGGAATTGTGTTGTTTTCTGGTTGGTGTAAGTTAAAGGTCATTTTTACATCAACAGAGGTCAGAAACTGCAGATCTTGTGAACACTATAACTTGAAAGGGTATGAGTTACTGATACCTATTGTTTTTTGTGGAGATCAATAGTCATCTGAACTCATTAAAGGTCAACCAATGAAAACATATATAATCGCAAGGAACCACGAAGACCATACTAGTTCTTGTTTATTATATATAGCCATTGTAACCATACAGGCACGTAAGAGATAAGCACGTACAGTTTTGCTCGATTATTCTAACCACACGGGCATGTAAACCAATATGTATATGGATATACGTTGAAACAACAGCTTCAGTACCGTTTGAAAGCACGGATAACAATGTAGACAATTCTGTGCGATCTGGTATTTGAAATTTATTATTTGGACAAAATGTTGGCATTTTTTGGCTCCACGGTAACAGTGTGTATGTGCACTCTAAAAAACGTGTTTACAAAGTGGAGGCAGAAAAGTGTTTAGAAAAACATGTTTAGCAATTAAACACTAAACGTTTAGCAATTGAACACGTAATGTTTAGGAATTTGAATTGGTGTTAAGCATTTAAACATGTTTACGAAGTGTTTACAAAGTGGAGGCAGAAAAGTGTTTAGAAAAGTGTTTACTTCCTAAACACTGTTTTTAGAGTGTGTTTATGTATTCAATGACTTACTTAGTAGCTGAGGCCTTTCGTGGACCCCTTGCAATCACCTTCCGTACGTTGCCTCTCAACCTTCCCCTGCCGAGGGCTCTTCTTTCTAGTGTAAGGAGAGTTAGTCCTGTATCTTCACGGATTTGGGCTGTCCATCTCTTTGGTAGTCTCCCTCACGGTCTTGCTTGAGTGAAATCTTCTGTATAGGCTTTGTACACGTAACTGTCCTCCGGTCTTCTGATGACATGTCCAAACTAACTTAGTATATGTGACCTGATGTGATCTATGAGAGTGTGCCTGATTTCCTATATCCTAATAATGTCGGTGTTACTAATTCTGTCAGCAACCATTCAATGAGTCGGTAGACAATTATTATTCCAAACTGTCGGGTTGTTCTTACAATCTTAAATGTGTTCGGGAAGACATGCGCACACGGTGCTTCGCGAGGCAATGGCGCCACGTGGAGAGAAGGAAGCGATGCGGTTGTTGTAGGGTTTCTTCGCCGCTTGGAGTTCCCACAGTAGGTCCATAAGTTTCATTTGTAAACTACGACCAATCAATACGAATACATGTATTTTTTCATATAACTAACAGTGGATTAAATGGTTTAAACTGGCCCGCTACGTAATGTCTTATGCGGCCCATGAAGCCTGTCTGATGAGGAAAATGATCAGAGAGGAAATAAAAAGGTTAGAGTATTGTGGCCTGTCATATGAAGGATTGATCTGTTGACAATAGCAATGTGCCCCACGGACTCAAAAAGTTTAGCCATCCTTGTTTTAAACAAATGTAACTGCCATGTCAATGATGATCAATATAATATGATAAGTATCATTGGTCGTTCCTGCTTGTTTTCAGCTTGTGGAGATGCCAACATGTTTGGATACAACTGTGAACGTTTTTGTACTTCCGCAGCAAACAGGAATGCCTGTTTTCAAAAATCTTTTTGTCGTCCTCACCCATTCGGTTGCAGATGTATTACTGGATATGAAGGCCTTGACTGTGGTAGAAGTAAGTGTCGACTATCCATTGTTTTTCGTGTTAAGTTGGTCAGCACTCGTATAATTCTTTGTAGACGATTGCAGATCAAGTTAAAAAGAAATGTCAATTGCAGCTTCATGAAGCATGGCCTTCATTTTCCATCAATGTGTATCATTACGGTATATATTGTAGACTGTGGCATTAGTGTTGTTATACCCCGAACACATGTAGGACCCTTCGACAAATTTTATTACATTTTTAGATATTTTATTCTGGCAAATTAGTGCCAAGTACCGTATAGCCTTGGTTTGCACACCAAACATAATTGTTCGCATACAATTATTCCAGATACTGCCTATATTAAGACTGCATACCGGGAAGGTAATGACGAAGAATAAATTCAGGTGACTTTCAGAACATTTGCGAATATTTGCCACAATAATACGAATATTTACAGAGGCACGGACGTTCGTAAACGTTTACGAAATTGTTGAACATTTCAAAAATTTCGTAAAAGTTTACGGACGTGACAACTATCTTACAAATTCGCGCGGAATGCTTACGAACATCACGAATGTAATGCCGAATATATTCAGAACTGTTTACGAGCATTTGCGGATTACATTCGCAAATATTCGCAAGAGAATCCGGCTAAGTGGGAAGGGGGGTTTATACAAACGACTACGACATATGCGATCTTACTAGGAATACAACGAATATACTACGAATGCATTGCGAAGGTACTGCAAATCATGTGCACGGCATTGGAAGTCGTGAACACACAATATCACCAGGTTTCACCTACATTATGGCTGACCATAGAGAGATTATTGCCTTGCCACAGGTTGCATATTTGGGGCTTGCTGGGGCCGCCATTCTGCTGATCACGTGACCACTCGTAGCAAGTGGCGATAAGAATCGAATTCGAAATGTTCGTAACTCTAATACAAGTGACGCTAGTTTCGTGAACAAGTTTATTCCGTCCAAAAATCGTCAAACCACTCAAACCGTCAACAAACTTTCCGGTTTTCCGTCAGATTTAATCAATTTAAACTGATCTACATCCTCCGAACTCCTCAAAATATTTCAGCACCAATACATTGGCTTAGAAAAAAGTGAGATCTCGCTTTTCTAACTGTGAATCGCGCTATTCATTGCTCTTCTCCCTTTTTACAATTTTTACCGAGAAATCGCCGAATCGTTTATGTTATCGCCCCAATCATTTTGCAAGCCGTGTTTTGTGCCTTCTGACCCTTTTTTCTGACACTCCCGCAATTTTGCTACATTAATTTACAGATTTAGGCATACTTCTTTCCCATTATTTATTCGGTCACAGACACTGATTAAAATGTACGTTGTTTAGTACAGCTACGTGTATATGCAGTAATGTAAAGTATAGGTCTACTGCAATGAGTTTTCACATCTGTTATGACGTAACTCATTAGAAAAACACCCTAACGTCTTTGATAATGATAATGATCAACAATGATAGTTTTATGTCTTGTATCTTCAGAGACAATGTTGTTGATTAGGCACCCCAGCTCTAAATTGGTGACCCCGACGTGATGTGATGTGACCGACCTTAAATATGGATGGAAAGAATATCTGTTTACGATGTAAGCGGGTTGATTTCCGTCAATGGTTCAGGCATTATATATGCACGCTGGATTGTTGACAACCTGTGGAAATATCGAAAATTTTCACTGAGTGAAATACGGAACGCCGATCGCGTCAAATTGTGTCGACGGACAGGCAACATTGGATCCCCACATATCCACGCGATAGCATGCTCACACGACCTTACATTGTTGACCTTACACGACCATATATTGTTTTTCACTCGTAGTGAATCTCGCATTTGTTCGCTTTTGACAGATACCAATCTTGCTTTTTCTCGGGAAAAATCACGTTTTTTTCTAAGCCTACCTACCTATGTTTGGTTGGTACCAGTGAGATATGAAGCACGCATGTCAATGGAGAATATGCACTCATTTTGATGCACACTTGTAGGTTCACGTGATAGGAGTCAACTTACTCAAGTAGTTTCATTGTTATCCGATGTCAATGCTGAATTTGTACATTGAACACGCGTGGCAACAAAACGTTTGCGTGACAATAAATACACACCACGTTGCGTTTATAAGTAAATGAAAGATGAGAGGAGATGCACGATGCAAGACTGGTTGAAATAATATATTTATTCCTCAGTACGACGTTTCGG
>JAODUJ010209341.1:0-10565 GCA_027564615.1 Psolus chitonoides
TACCAATGACCAGGGGTAATGGTGTAAAGCGCATTGAGACCCCCGTGTAATGCGCTATATAAAACTTACCATTATTACATTATTATTATTATTTGATATCAATGGAACCTAGCTGAAGAGTTGGTTGACCTTTTCGATCAATTTTGTAAAAATTGTCAAACATTCTTTTTTACTGATTGGGGGGTGGGGGGGAGCCTCCCTTCAAATGCTAGGAAGACTCGCACCGGATGGGCAGCCCATTGGACAAGCCTGATATTACGTGGTTGCATTCCATATGCAAGCGGTCGATGCTCATTTAGGCAGGACTCTTTCCAGCATTTAAGTCAACCGCAATTGGAAAGATTGGTAGGTAACGAATACTTACGATAATGATATCATAATATCCGGCATTTGATATAGCGTCTTTCACCATTACATGGTCTCAAACCGCTTTTACAGATATTACTCTGGTCATCGGAAACTTGTCAAACCCGCACTTAAACATGCACAATACGGATTGTTCGCTTCCGACGGACTACATAGTGTGTCACAATATCGTTTTCCCTGGGGGACTCCCCTATAGGAGCCACAATACAGCGCTAACTTCATGTACAAGTTACCTCGCATGTCCCCAATCCAGTAGCACCTGTGTGGAGAGGAGCAGTGGAGATAAAGCGCTCTGCTCAGGACACAACGAAGAGATGAGTGGTCCTGAGAGGAATCTAACTCCCAACCTTTCGATCTGTAGTCCGGAGCTCCACCAACTGAGATGTCCGCCCTCCTAATCACGATATCCGTAAATACTATATACTCACGATTTCCGTAATTACAATGTCCGCCCTCCTAATTACGATATCCGTAACTACGTGAATTTTATTTTCTTACCTCATCATTGGTAATAGCCGATGAACTGGACGTCTCATCTATGCTTCGTTTCCCCCTGCAGCCATCACAACTGGTTTCCATTATCATTCCGTTAACATTAACATTCTTCTGATTACCCCGTGATCCGCTCTGGCTACGAGCGGGCGGTACCTCGGGGACGACCGCCGGCTCCTCGTCAATCAATTCTCCCTGCCTTGTATTTGGCAGGGCGTGTCCAGGTACTCTTCTCTCCACTCGTTCCAGATTTTCCTGTAGGTTCCGCAGTTTCTTATCCATCATGTTCCGTTCTTGTTGGATGTCGTAGAGAGCTTCTCCCAGCAGTTCTTGGTTGACTGTCGAGTTGTCGACGACCGTCGGGGGAGCTGGCCGCAGGGATAGCAGCTCCGCCTCGCGGTTACCGAGGTAACTGTTCAGCTTAGAGAGACGCACGTCGACCCCCTCTGTCGGGTCGAAAGATTCGGGCGTCTCCGCGTACAGGGTGCCGAAAAACCTCTCGTAGTTGCTCAACATCTTCATAAGCTCCTGGTTCTTATTCTCTGATGCTATGAGCAACTCCTCGACTGTCACAAGTTCTTCATGTGTTGCAAGTCGCCTGTAGAACAATAACATACAATAACATTTAAAGGAGGTTAATACGTCTGTGGTAAGCAAAATTTGTATTTCAGACATTGGTTTTCAGTCTTCTTCGAGGCGTCCTCACATGGAACCTTGGGTAGCGTACCACCGCTAACATTCATAAACTAAATCAGCTCCGCGCTGGTGTCCTCTGGTGAGTTTTCGCCATAAAAAAATCCCCAGCATGACACTAACAAATGTCCATATCATGATTGTTTAGATTAAATTAGCAGCGAAAGTTAGCATGTCACCTTGCCCATGTCGGAAATCAAAATTTTGTCATTTTCAAATTGTACTACCTTCAAACTCACACCAACATATGCTATTTTACACAGATTGAGAACATACCGCAACAGGAGGTATGTGAAAAAGGTAGAATAATTGAGAGGGGCTGGCTGGTAAGAAAATTAGGTTCCCCTGACTGTATTCTGCCATCAATGACAATGTAACTAACACCCTCTCTCACACCCAACCACCACTGGCACGTCATGGCTACGCCTAACAAAATGGACTATATGGTACTTACTCCTCAATGGCGAGTAGGCGTTCGTTAAGACTGTCCCGTTGGGCTGTCAAACTGGTGACCTTTATTTTGAGTTGTTTCTGTGTGTTCTCTAGCTCACTCATGTCCGTATCAGCGGACGAAGTTACCCGTGATGATGATGAAGCAATATTTCTGGGCGGTTTCACAGCTACCGACAACGCAAGGTATGTAGCTAGGAGTGTCCATAGTGGGAACTGATTCATCGTGATCTTCCTCCTGCAAAAGGAAAGTATACGATAACCATGAATCTACCACTGGCGGTCAGATAGCCTGGCTTGTTTGCACATGAGTGAACATTTTTAAAGGACAAGTTTACTCAAACTGTACTTTCCTATATGTTATAGAGCATTGAAAATCATGCCAGTAGCACTTTATTCTGACTTTATAGCATGTTCGGTTACAAAGCTATGACTGTCTGACAATTTGTTGTTTGATAGAATGGAATGGCAACACTCATTTTTGATGATGTAATTTCCTTTGTCTTGTGAAATTCCTTCTGTTTCCTATTGTTATTTATGGCGACTTTTAACACGCAAATCAGAATGCTATTCATTCTAATATTTGAACGTATTATAAGTCAGTGGGACGCAGTTGATGGGTACCGCCGAAAGTGATTTATTTTACATGTGAAGAAATATGCATTTACATTTCAAAGAGGAAGTAAACACTTTTAGTAATAGCCAGGTATTGACATAGGAAAAACGTGGTGTGGCGGCTCTACTCTTATTATATCACAAACTACAGACAGCCATATCTCGGTAACCAAACATGCTATAAAGTTGGAATAGGGTGCTACTGGCATGATTTTCAATGCTCTATAACATATAGAAAAGTACAGTTTGAGTAAACTTGTCCTATAAAAAAAGAAGCTGGCCGCCGGCGCTGTTCGGTGCACATGACAGTAGTTATGTAACTAGCTGTGACGTTTCAGCGCTCTTGGAACATGTTCGAACAACCGGATAAGCAGCGCAGTGGCAAATTCCGCGTGGGGCAGTACATAATGAGTTGAACAAAGTAGTCAGTGGTAGATTCTGAACATTTCAAAATGTGTATGGTTGGAAATTAGAACCATTTTTATTTGTCATTAAAGGGGCCCCTGAAGGCAATTTTTTTGAAGAGATATGTTGTAGATCACTCAAACACAAGCACTTTACCAAGAGTTATAAAGATTTCTAAATTGAACTAGAACTTGGTAGCCATATCATAACCATATAGCAGCACATCTCATCTTGAAAATGTTAAAGTTATCACTTTTGAGCCGAAACTTATGTTTTCACCCACAATTGGCTGAAATTGGAAATGCTCACATAGTATGTGCATTTCTGTTCACTCGGTAGCCATACATTGACCATATAGGGCACAGGAAAAACTTTAACATTTTATGAACCAGATGGTCAAGTTTCAATTTTGAGAAAAAAAATGCATTTTTTCACCCAAAATTAGTTGAAATTTGACGGACGGACAGACGGATTTCCTGGGTCATTACATATTGCTTCGCATGCGAGCCAAAAAGTAGGAGACTTTTTTTTAGTTTTAACTCTCAATGAAAGAACTATTTTGTTCGTAAATTTTTCGAAGGTGATAGTTCTATTTATATATTTGTACAATCATCAGTTGTCATTAATGGAACCGTCGAAGTAAAAAAACAATGAATTACATTAGACTTGCATTGTTGTCCATGTGTGACGTCGAAGACTTGCTAAAAGTCTACTACTTCTTGAAATTAGAAAACTTGATAACACGAAAACTGAACAAGATTTTTTGTTGCAGTTTTCTGGTACAGTACTTGAATTTTATTGCTCTAAAACATATCTCTTCGAAAATGTTGCCTCCAGTTCCCATTTAATGAAACCAAATTGACGTATGTTGACTGTTGCCATAGCAACGTCGTTACTGTGTCCGGTGATCTGAGTGAATCGTAGTACATGGGCATCTTCATTAAAATTATTTTAATACAATTGTACATAAGCTAAATTCAATGAGCAGTTCCGCTAAAATACTTAAAAGAATAAGTTCACTCAAACTGTACTTTTTATATGTTACAGAGCATTGAAAACCATGCCAGTAGCACTTTATGCCAACTTTATAGCATGTTCGGTTACAGAGTTAAAATTTGTAATTTAATAGAATAGAATGGCAACACTAATTTTTGATGAGGTCACATCCTTAGTCTTGTGAAATTACTTTTGTTTCCTATTGTTATTTATGTCGACTTTTAGCACGCAAATCAGAATGCTATTCATTCTAATATTTGAAAGTATCACGTCAGGGGGACGCAGATAATGTTTACCGAAAGTGATTTATTTCACATGTAAGAAACGTGTGGAAATATGCATTTACATTTCAGAGGGGAAGTAAATACTTTTAGTAATAGCCAGGTATTGACATGGAAAAATGAAGTGTGGCGGCTCTACTCCTATTAAATCACAAACTTCAGACACTCATATCTCGGTAACCAAACATGATATAGTTTGAATAAAGTGCTACTGGCATGGTTTTCTATAACATATCAAAAGTACAGTTTGAGTGAACTTGTCCTTTAATTGGTTTCAAGGGGCCAATACGGGCATACCGGGATATACGGGCCTATGGATGCAGGCGGTGTACTAAAGAGGTCAGAGGATCATACCAGGTATCTCCAACGTTTTATATATAAACTTGAAGCAATATATAGGAACTTACATAGAAACTTGTATAGCAACCTAAATCAATATGAAGATATGATGTACTGTGATATATTAGAAGTATTTTATTGGGTTCAGGCTATTGATAGAGCAAGATGATTGAACCTTAAAGGAGCATTACATGGGCATGCTTATGTTGATATTTGAAAAGTTACACTAGGAATAATTGTCAAGTAGCTACGGTAATAAAGGAGTATTGTGGAAAATATCAGTGGCTAGTCTCTTGATACTTGAAGGGGATTTCATGTATATTATCATTATATTTATTTAATGCTGTTTGAGGCACTTCTGTGCAAATGCAACTTGGTAGATATAGCCGCAGAATAATGCAATACAGCACAGCCATGTTCCATTTATTCAGCACGGAACCACAGTGCCCATTGGGCTCTTGTTATTCTCTTATTACGGATATTGTTGTTCGACTTTACAAGAATTTGGTAAGACCGCATCTTGAATACGCTGTCCAAGTATTGAATCCCTATTTCTCAAGATAAACATAATTATGCTGGAAACTGTCCAGAGGAGGGCTACTAAATTGGTTAGTTATTTGAAGGACATGTAGATAGATTGAGGTGTCTTGGTCTTACGTCGCTTGAACTGCGACGCCTTTGTGGGGATTTAATTCAGGTCTTCAAAATTGTTCGTAGCTTTGATGGCTTGACTTGTAATAGTTTCTTTGAATTATCTAACTTTAAAACAAATCGTGGATATCGTTTTAGGCTCTGAGCAAACGTTGTCAGAAAATAGTATTTTTCACAGCGAGTGGTAAATGAATGGAATAGCCTTCCAGATACTGTTGTAACATCAAAAAGTGTGAATGCTTTTAAGAATTCCCTTGACAAGTTTTTCCATAATTGTGATTGGGTGTTTTAGGGGTCTCTTTTTAGGTTGCCTTTTTTTTTATTCTCATTGGGTTGTTGCGGATGCAAGGTCTTCATATGAGGACTCTTGTCCTTCCTGACCTTGTTTCTACTAAACTAAACTAAACTTAACATAGTTAAAAAAAAAATCTTGTAATCAGGCAAGCTTGATGAGAGTAACTTGGATCAGTATCGGTATCATAATGACATGTCATCTCATTAATATTCATAAGGATGTGGCCAAATGGCATTTGACTAATGGTAGCTCCTAATCAGTCTAATCTTATGGGGGAAACTTTTGTCTTGTAGTTGTCCATACTGAGTCAGTGAATATATGTAGCCTATGCCTATCTCGGTGTGTATGTTTCACTTCAGAATTTATTCTGCAAAATCTACCCCCATTTCCAAGGAATTAACGAATTGGGTTAATTGCTCTGTTTATACTTATTTGTTCATCACTGCGACATATATGTTACTGAGTGGCTGGGGTTACCTTGGAGACCTTGTGTATTCTGGCCTGTTCCCTCTGATAATGAAATAAATCTCTCATTTATGCCTGCACCTTGGTCTCTGATGTATCCTGCTATAGTAACAGGATAGGATGATCTAGATTTTAGAAAACGATGGCGAAATGTTTAATTATTTGATCTGTTTATACTGATTTAGGCCCACACCTTGGTCTCTTATTACATATCCTATCACAGTAACAGGAAAGGATGGGCTAGAGTAATAACAAAATATGTCGGTAATTTTTAATGGATCTGTTTGTACTGATTTATGCCCGCACCTATATATCCTATCACAGTAACATAGCCTACAAGAGCAGTGATCATTTTGGTTGAGGGGACGTAATGCATCCCCCCCCCCCCATATTTGGTCAGCATCTGTAAAATATTTGACATCTAGTAGAGCCAATATGAATTGTTGGCAGCATTTCCATCAAAATTCAGCATCATAATGATCAAATCCACGGTATGGATATGTAGTACATAATCAGTAGATAGACAATGTACAATAATGAGACACAGCGTTTGGACACCATGTTGATTTGTCTGTCTTTAACATCATTAGTACAATTTTATTCGTTGACATGGTATTTTAGGAGAGAATGTTCGAACGGATAAAACATTATGCGCGCTGCGCGCATATCTTTTCCTCTTGGCCTCGTATACCAGTATACTTTCCATCGCAATGTAGTGTCGTATAATGATATGACGGCCCTACTTTTGTAGTTTCGACGTATCTTTTCTTTCCCATTTGGGGAAGTGCGCAATCTCGGATATGTGCTAAAAAGCATTTCTAAATCCCAAATTACAGAAAGATTTGATTACTTTGGGATCTCCCGTCAACTTCTCGTGATGACAGAGAACATCCTTAGGTATCGTCCAAGTTGTTGAGCCTCGTATTGAATTGTTGGGCCTAGTTAGAAAAATTCACAGTGAATTATGGGTTTATTTGAAATTTTGAAATACTCCTCTCAGAGTGATACATCGCTCGTTTGACTTGAATAGTTTGAGATGCCTTTCCTTGGATGTCCTTGCAACTTTGGCATCAGTGGCGTAACTAGACCGGGGCGGCCAGTGCAGCGGCACCGGTCCAGGGGCCGGGAGAGGGGGGGGGGGGCGTTGACAAGTTGCAAGAAACATACATACGTAAAATGAACCATAGACCGTTGAAAGTATGGGCGTGGCACCTACCTCCCCCCGACCCAATCTGGTTATGCTACGACGTCCAATCGGCCATCCAATCAGAAGTCGGGCCTACTAGAATTAGATAGACGTACAGAAGTCAACAGAGGTCCGTACTTGGGTCCTTTGCTATTCGTCTTTACAACGGATGGCCCAACAAAATAGGCCCTAAATATAATTAAATAAATAAAAGGGCGCTTGTCGACCAGGGCGGCGAGCCTCAACCAAGCTCAAATAAAGAATAAATAAATCGAGATAATCTCTTTCCAATGAAAGAAGAAAAAACAGACAAATAGGTCAGCTTTAGCCTAGGTAGATCGCTGAGTAAGTCATTTTTCAGGTACATTCTCATGGAAATAAAACTGACTTGTGAGTTGTGAAAACTGATGACAACGTATATAAATAGAAATGTTAATGTGTTAAATTTTGTCCAGGTCTTTTACTTACTTGCAGTTGTGTGTCGGTGATTATCGTCATTATATCATCGTAATGGTAACTGGAGCACCAAGGGTGCAGAAGCTCTAACGATGTAATATGGTATAGACAAACCCTCAACGTTGTACCATAACAACTGTGGAAGAAACATTTTAGCCGTTTTCATAAAATGACCCCAAATGACCACTACATGACCATTGACCTCAAATTCATGAACACCCCAAAGAAAGCACTACCCATTAAGCACTGTACTATTAAATCTGTAGAAGGAAAAGCATTTTAAGTGTTTCCATAAAATGACCCCAACTGGCCACTAGATGATCATTGTCCTCAAATTTCTGACCACCACCGATGATCCATCACCCATCCATCATTGTGTCCAAGTTTGATCGAAATCCATCAGAGCTTGTATGCATGGCGCAACTTTGACCCTCAATAACCGCTAGATGACCAATAGAAGACCTTAGACCCAAAATGACCTCTAGATGACCATTGACCTCAAATTCCTGAACACCCCAAATAAAGCACTCCCAAGTCAAATCATGACAAACCCCTCAACATTGTACCATAAACACGGTGGGAGAAGAAGCATTTTAGCCGTTTTCATAAAATGACCCCAAATTACCACTACATGACCATTTACCTCAAATTTGTGAACACCCCAAAGGAAACACTACCCAAGCATAATTGTGACGAACCCTCAATACTGTACTATTAAATATCCATGAGAAGAAGCATTTTAAGGATTTCCATAAAATGACCCCAACTGACCACTAGATTACCATGCCCCCAAATTTCTGACCACCACTGATGATCCATCACCCATCCATCATCGTGTCCAAGTTTAATCAAATTCCATCAAAGCTTGTATGCATGGCGCAACTTTGACCCTCAATAACCATTAGACGACCACTAGAAGACCTTAGACCCAAAATGACCCCTAGATGACCATAGACCACAAATTCCTGAACAACCCAAATGAAGCACTACCCAAGTCAAATTATGATGAATCCCTCAACATTGTGCCATACAAACTGTAGGAGAATGAGCATTTTAGCCGTTTTCATATAAATGACCCCAAATTACCCCTACATGGACCTGAACACCACGAAGGAAGCATTACCATTACCCAAGTCTAAGTATGACAGTCTCTCAACATTGTACCATAAAAACTGTACGAGAAGTTAGCATTTTGACTGTTTTCATATAAATTGACCTCAAATGACCACTAGATGAACAATGACTCTCTCCCTTCGAACACTTGCCCATCACAAATGTGTTGCTGCTCTTTCCATTTTCTACTGTTATTTCTCCAGGGGGTGCTCTGTTGAACTGAACTCTATTATGCCTCCACTGTTCGTCCCTGCTCGTGTAACCCGGTCGACTCGCACCAACCATCAGTACGCTGTTTGTACCACTTCTACTCGAACTGGCTTTTACCCTATTCTTTCGTCATTAGAACTTCATATCTCTGGAATGTTCTCCCATCTTCTTGTTTCCCGCCTTCCTATAATCTCTAGGCCTTTAAATATTGTATCAACAAGCTTTCTCTTACAATTTTTTTCTTAATTTTTCCTTGGCTGGGCCTAGTCATAGGGTTCACCCTTTTCCCTGCATCTTCTAATATATAGTTGTTTAATGACGATGGTCTTATGTGGTGTTTATTCGCCCTATAGCATAGGCCCAGCTAGCCAAGTAACTGTTCTCTCTGACATGTGTTCAAATCTCATTGGCGAATCAAGATGGTTTTCAATACAGCATCATAGGCCTACATATACTGCAAGGTAGGCCGAATATGGTCGACCAATCGCCCCTTCCCAATCTTTTGCATGACATTATGTAATACGAGCTTCGTGCAAGCATGCATGTCTGTAGGATATGTTGCCTGACCAAGAGCAAAAAGACGCTCCACTTTCTCGCTTCCACCGAAGAAGTCATCCGTACTCTAGGCAAAAGGGTGGAACAACCTCTCTCGTCAGCTCGTGCCCTGTCCATCCATGAGGAGCCACGGACACATTTAGAACATGTCAGGGATTCAGACCAGATGTCGTATGTGCACCAAATGGGATTCGCGGCTGTAGAACGAGTGAGATGGAAGTTTGGCTCCCTAATGTGGGCTGAAACCCGACAGTCATCGGTTTGAATTTTGACTTTAAAGATGAGGAGAAAGTCTTCTTGATAATGATAATGAACTACTCTGCTTTATATAGCGCTCCATACAACCCAAAGGGCCGTTTCAAAGCGCTTTATCATTACCATGGCCATTGATAACTTGTCAACCCCGCACAATGTGCGCAGCCCAATATGTTTGATCCCGACCTACGTCACAGAAGCGTGTCCCTTGGGGGACATCTCATAGCATGCTGCCAGAGTCCAGCGCAACGCTATATTTCGAGTTATCTCACAGGTCTCCAATTAGCACCTGGATGGAGAGCGGCAATGGAAGTAAAGTGCCTTGCCGAACGGCACAACGGAAAAGCTGATTAGTCGGCCCTGGGAAGATTCGAACCTATACGCCGTTGACAGGCAGGTCGAAGCTCGTTCCAGCCGTACAGGTTGTGTTGATCTTGTAGATGACCTATTCCCAATTGGTACACACGGTATTCTTGAAGACAGCCGAATGTCCTGGTATACTCTTGAATTGTACGAAGCCTCTCTGGGATGGTCCGACCCAATGGGTCGGCCCAATCTTCGTCCTGAGTACAGTTGACTTTTTACTGGGAGTACGTGGAGCAGTAGAAGTAGTATAGGAAGTGCGCTTTAAGAGAATAACTCCGAAGATGCGCTTGTAGTGAGAAAAATTGTACGTCGCTCGTGAATGCCTGAACCATGTGAGTTTTGGGAAAATGCTCCGAAGACTGGAAGATGGATTTGG
>JAODUJ010209452.1:0-10565 GCA_027564615.1 Psolus chitonoides
ATGATAGGAAAAAATGAAGAGGGCATGTAATGGCGTCTAAACTTTTTGTAGATAGATATAATAGAACATACCGTCAGCTATAACAATTTCATGAAAAACAATGCTACCCTCGCCGAGAAAAGTGGATTTGACAGTCTGGTTTTGTTGGCATATGCTGGGCCCAGGGACAAATAATCTGTACTGATACCGGGCCGTATCTTGTGCGTGGGGCCTCCGGGTTATGTGATCAGTACCTAGGAATGCATTGAAGCGCGAAGAGACAGGCATGGCGCCATCTTGGGCAACTAGTGAGAGCGGATCGCTGTGGCACTGGAGACGGCGGCTTCCAGCTGTGTGTGGGCCCAGGCGCCAGGCCGGGCGCGATTTTGTTTCCCTACACGCCATGGCGAAAATTTCTCCTTATTAATTTCAAATTCGTTTCAAAATCAGAGTTAGGGTTCAGGTAAAGGGTTAGGAATGAGTCCCCAGGGGTAGTCTTTCATAATCCAGGGTCAAAACTAAGAACAAAATCCAGAACTTGATTTTAGACAATCGCATCACATGATTGGATTCCAGCAATTTTAATTGGTCGTATATTGCTATGGCGTGTAGGAAACAAAATCGCTGCCCGGGCCCCAAAATAGGAAGGGCTAGGTTTTTCTAAGGTGAAGTTAGACAGTTGCGGAGCTTTTCGTGTTGTGTGGGCCTATGTTGCACGTTGGGAATGACGAATGTACCGACGGCAGATACTTTGTCTTTTGGTTGGGCCCAGGTAGCAGCCCGGGCCCACCAAAATGGAACTGTTTGATAGGGAAGAGGCGGGGTTAGATTGTTTCGTTGAGTTTGTTGCATGTTTGGATGTGCAAAAGGGCGGTTTTGTCCTATGCGTGGGCCCAAGCAGCGGCTTTGATAGGGGGAGTGGGAGGGTAAAAAAAGGGCATTCATTCAGCTAGCCTTCTTCAAACATCTACCTGGACCCATGTGTGGCACAGAGTAGTGTTTTTGTCAGTCTCTGTGTTGTGGACTCAGCACGAGGGGTTGTGCCATTGTCTGTCTCCACTTGGGCCGATATATTTGGGCCCGGGCTATTTTTGGAGTCGCTGATTGGTCCCTCGTACGGCATATGGCTGCTGCCGTTGGTATTTTTGTGAGTCTCAGTGTGTGTGGTTGACCGGGTACAGAGGTCTTGTCCGTGTCTCTACTCGCTTGTGTGAACCCATTTCTCGTGGGCCTTCGGGCGGCTATCTAGGCCCGTGTGCGAGGTAGGGTATCTGCCGTTTTAGCATTTGTGGATACTAGTGCATGTCTGGCTTTGGTAGGTCTCAGTGTGGGATGGACATGGCACGGGAGGTCTTGTTCTTGTCTCTCCTCGCTTGTGTGGGCCCATTTCATGTGGGCCCTCCGGGAGGGGGGCTGCCTGGGCCCGTGTGCGGGGTAGGGTATCCGCCGTTGGTGTTGTCCGTGGGTACCAGTGTGTGGTGGTCTCGTCGCGGTGGTTTTCGTTCATGTCTCTCTGCGATTGAGTGGGCCTTTGGGGCTGCTGTCTGGGCCCGTGTACGGTGAGGTGTAGTTTTTCGTGATTTAGTGTTGCAATATTTATGGCTGATTGTTCTGAGTTGGTAATGTAATTTTGTCTTTTCACTCACTGGTGTCAGTTGACCGTGGCCTGTCGTTTCAGTGGGGCCCACGGAGATCAAGTAGTAGTAGCAGCAGTATTCCATGGCCACAGGGTCCCTCGTGCAGTATGTGGGCGGCAGCAATTCAGATTATTGGATCTTAGCCCTAAACCAACAAATAATCAGACTGTCAAACCACAATTTCCGCCGTCTGAAGAATTGTTTGAGTAAATTTTCACTTTATTGTTACTAATTTGAGTACAAAGCGTATAGCAACGATGCTTCGGAGTTCCTAAGATGACGTCACATATTGACTTGACCAAGTTTACATTTTTCACTCGAGAATCTACGGATGCCTTTAGGATCGTGTGATAAAAATGCTTATTTCTCAATAATTCATATTAACAATGAGATGTTGTTCGTGGGATGCTAATACGTCAATTTGGAGATTTTCATAAACCCATTTCATGAGGTGGTAAATTACAGGCGGTAGTGCGCGGCACTATGATTGCGTTGGGGCACGGTAGAGAGGAAAGGATTTAGCTTGTGAGGCCCGTAGTAGTATGTGGGCCATTTCTTGTAAATCTGAAAATAACATTTATTGAACGTGAGAGGCGTAGGACATGACCCCCATGTTGTGTGTAGGTGTACATACATTTATCTCGATAAGTCGACTTCCTAAATTCGGATGTCAGTCGATATTCTAAAATAGGATGTCGAGATGTTGAGATAAATTATCTCAATAAGTCGATTTCCTAAAATAGGATGTCGAGATGTTGAGTTAAATTATTTCAA
Organism: Psolus chitonoides; assembly: GCA_027564615.1. Taxonomy (NCBI): domain Eukaryota; kingdom Metazoa; phylum Echinodermata; class Holothuroidea; order Dendrochirotida; family Psolidae; genus Psolus; species Psolus chitonoides. The sequence continues at coordinate 2,391 of JAODUJ010209452.1, forward strand.
TATCACACTAAGTCGAATGGCACTTTGAGAGCTTCGTAGGTTACCTTATCCATATTCATTAATGTGTGTTAGACGAGCTGCTAACGTGCGGCTGGTGCCACTGCAGAATGGAAAAGTTGGGTGTATTTATAATTCGCCGTTCTTCGGTTTTGCGTGGATGTTTTTCGTATTTTTTTCATCTGGTTATGTCATATTTATTTAGTTTTGTATGCGTAGACCACGGAAAAAGTCCGAAATAAACTTTGTCAGCTGGTTTAAACGTTTATTCAAACTAATTCTGAAACAGCGCCAAGGTTAATTTTCTCTCTTCAATATTCGTAACCAGTTGATGTGTTAACTTACCCTAAGTTACGTTCTTATGGTTATGTTCTAGAAGGGCGTATGGCTAGCCGTTTTAACATTTACCTCCCAATTCTGCTTAAGTAGAATTAATTCCACTTAAGTAAAATACAGTTTTACCTAAGTAGAATACAATTTAGCTTAAGTTAAATGCGGTATAACTTACACCATATTTACTTAGGCTTAATTCAATTTAGCTTAAGTGAAACTGTATTTTACTTAAGTAGAATACAATTCGGCTTACGTAGAATTACATTCAGCTTAAGTACAATTGGCTGATTTATATTTTACTTAAGCTAAATTGTAATCAGCTTAAGTGAAATGTGATTGGTCAATTTATTTTACTTAAGTAAAATACAATCAAGCTGAAGTGAAATGTGATTTGTCAAATACAATTAAGCTTAAGTAAAATGCGATTGGTCAATCTAATTATGTAGTACCTCGCCATCGTTCTATCTGAGCTCGAGTATGCACTACACTACACTACACAGAGTTAATGTTAACATCATGTAACGTACCTATGGCCTTTGAAGTTGCTGAAGATGCCGTTAGTTCAAAAGTTACAAAATGTAGCCGATACAGCGGTTAGAGCACTTTCAAGGGCAAGAGAGAGGCTTCACCATGAAGTACCGTCAGGCAGTGCAGTACGTGGTAGAACTGCCGGTAGCAATTTTGCGGGCCATTGCCCCTAGGCCTACATCTCGGCCCAACGTGGACCAAACAGCCGAGCCAACGCGTTAGTATAGTTTAGTAGTAGTAGTACTACTACTACTACTAGTAGTAGTACCATAGCTAGCTAACTAACTAAAAAGGAAATGCCTATTGATATGGAGATTGGCATGGAAAATTATAATTATGCGTTCGGGTGCACTGTGCAAAATTTATGTACGATTACAACAACAAAAGAAATACAAAAGAATACAAAAAAGTGCTGTCAATTTTTTTTAAACTAATTGACAGCACTATTTTTGTATTTCTTCTGTATTTCCTATTTTTTTTCCTACAAAAAAAGTAATTCTACAACATTTCACAGACATGTTTACATAGTGGGGAAGGGGGTGTATTTAACAAATGGAATTTTCACTCCTATTTTTTTCTTCATAATACACATGTAGAGTTTGGTTCTTGATAGGTACATCCTACGCTAGCCTATACAACATAGTTCGATACGTTAAATAGGACATTATTTACAAGAAAGAATAACTAAAAAAAAATCACTTTACGACAAAATCAAACAATACTTAATCTGATATAGCATATCGATTTGACTGTCTCGTGGCCAAAAATGGATATTGAGTAATGTAAATACCTCTAACTCTTATCATGCTGAGCGTTCTGAACTCAGCAGACACGTCTTTACTAGTTTACGCGGTACTCGAAGCTGCGCAGCTACCGGAGTTGCTCGACCATGTGAAGTGCCTTGGGCGGGTGCCACTGTTACGTAACTACAGGAATGTACGAACAATGGCACTGACTGACACCTGTTTCCTGCTCCAAAGGCCCCGGGTGGGATGCCCCGCCCCGCATGATAACGGGTAAATGTGCTGTTTATAACACAAAGATCGGGCACAACATCCGAAAATTTTGCGCGCAACGGCCTTAGTTCATGATCATAAGATCATGACTTCGAGTGAGGTAGGCCTATCAATTGGTTTTTTCGACAAAGAAATTGTTGGCCTTCACTTGGTACAAAAGGCATAATAACATATGCACACGGCAATGACGCATAGACGATACAATAGGCCTAACTACTGGAGAAAGTGAATAACACATAACACATGTTACATCAGTATACAGTATACTTATTGATTATGATTAAGGTTAGGGTTGGAGGTGTTAAAAAATGGTTAACACACTCCAGTAATTACTGATGAAAGTGATAAAACGTGCATCAGCAGATCAGTAGTTACCGTATCGACTATGCGAATCGACTGCAATGACAAATACTGATTCAAGGGGAGCGGAACCCGAAAATTATATTTTACATGGTGAAGATAATTTTTCTGCATAATTTACTGAACATCCCAAGTGATCATCCTCAGCCATGCTTGGGTTATGTCATTTCAAACATTTATCAAATTAGCGGAAATCACATAGGGCCTACAAGCATCAATGTTGTGATGTCGTGGGAGAACTTTGTCTCTGAGAAGCTTTTGTTTCGTTTTTTCTTGAATTGTTCTATCTACTCAATCATCAAGCAACCATAATTGTGCAGAAAATGATATTTTCCGAAAATATTAAGAACTTTGTCATCCTTTCAAATCAGTAAGATCAGTAAAGCAAGTAACTATAATGATTAACAAAGAGATTTATAGCATTATTCCATGTATGACATCACAAATGTTGCCAGATACTTAATTATAACAGAAAGATAACTGCACTTCAAAATTCAATAACTCAAGAACCAGCGATGCTATTGGGATAGGACTTTCAACATTAAATGTAGTTTTTTATCCTCCTATAATTATCAGAATTTTTCATTTTGGGGTGCCGTTCCCCTTTAAATGCAAATGACTAGATTTCCTTCGGAACCATAGCCTATAGTTTTTAATTCTGCCTGATTGGGGCTTTAAGCCTACGCAAGGTTGGTCACCTTAATACGGGTGGACTTTCTTGTCCTGAACACCGATAATATCCTCAATATCTTCGCGTATTTGACACTGCCTTCCAAGTCTTCGTTGTACCCGTGTATAACGCCCGAACTAGCCGATAAATCCAATTCCGCGTACTCGACGGTATCTTCTGTACGCGCCGTTTCGGTTACCGGTATCTGGTTGGTTACGGTTTGTGCAATACCGGTATTCGCATTCTGGTTGATCTGTGTTGAATAGTTAGGCGCGTACATCGGCGCCGAGAACCGGTTATCGGCTCTGCCGCTCGGCCGGTTCTCTTTCCAGTTCACGTATTGGTGCTCTTGGTATTCCTCTAAGTTAGGTTGGCTCACACAATTACGTAATAGGGTGTCATCTTCCATGGACTCATATACACCGGAATCTTGATTCGCAACTCTACCGTAAACACGAGAATCGTTTGACCGAGGCTTGTTATTCGTTGGTGACTTGTACCGTTTGCTCTTCTTACGACTCGGTACGGTGTTCGAGTCACATTCTCCCGGTACCGCGTAGGTGGAATCGTCCCCCTCGGGGCCCAGGTAAAATTCTGGTGACGACGCCCTCATTGGGAGCGCACTATGGGTTGACGTGGATGGCTTCGCTCCGTCGCCGCTGCACATGTCAACATTTCGAGGAGTTGTGCTTACCCTCGTTGCTTGATACGAGTTTTCTCTACTCACGGTTCCATTTCGAAGTGTTCGTAAGCCTTGTCTCGATGGGTTTTGTCTTGAGGACGATCTTCGATATCCGATAACCGATGCAATTATTATTAACGCCAACATAGTGACTCCGATCGGAAATACTAACATTGGAACAAACGAAAACTCTCTCGGGGCGATAGCCGACTCATTCGATATTCCCATATCGGGAATCGACGATATATCATCTGTTGTCGATACGATATCTCGCGATTCTGTGACGTACATCATGTTCGATTGCAATTGTATCATCCCCTTCGCGATTTTTTCATACGTCTGTCCCGCGTAAGTGCCGCTGATATGACAGAGTACTGCGGTATTATTATCCTCCGGTTTAAGGTCCGATATCGTCAGCATGTGATCGTTGTTCGATAATTCGTACCGACCATCTTGCAGGATAACCGGTGATGCCTCCCATTGGTAATGCTGGTTACGGAGATACGGCACGTCTGTCCCATGTACCCCCGTATCGGTTTCTGTGTTGTATTTTGTGAAACAGGAAAATGCGATATTATCTCCAATGTTAGCCAATGATACTATAGGATCAACGATAGCTGTAAATGCCTCCATCGTTTCGGTCTGCTTATGCAATGCCCTCACTCTATATATGCACATACGCGTCCTAATAAAGACACACGTACAATCGATGTCCTCGCAGCATGAACGTCCCAGATATAAAACCACACTAAAATGCAACAGATGTATGCTAATTATTCGATATACATGGAAAATTGTCCCGAAAATCCACTCTCGAAAATTGAATACATCCAAAAATTCAACTGATCAAAGTGCTCTCTTCCGTCCTCGAGCGAGTTTTCCCCAGTAGTCTTTTAGGCTCATAATAATCGTTCCAACCCGAATCAAAGCGGGCTATGCGTCTTTCAAAGTCATTTCCTAATTAAATTAATCGTCAAAAGGCATTAACCTATCTCTTAGCCTATATAGTCATTCAATGTCATATGAAACGAACCTTTATTTCATATTCAGAGTTAATAGGTTTGGCTGACGTGCAACAAGGCGAATAGGGTGTACACCCTTATTTTAAAGGCCTCTGTTCGCTCGTCCTGCCCGATTCGAGGACGGCAATTATTAATTCTTCTGAATAACAGGGGTTGAGAACTTGCCCAATAGCAGGAAACTATCGATTTCGCTAACTTCACTTTTAATTATAACCCAGCGTCAAACAAATGAAATACTAACATTACTAATTAGGGCCACGCGATTGTCTGAAAGTCTTTCAAGATAAAAGATGTAATAAAAACACGACCGACAGGACGTCTGTCGAGGAAATAGTTCAAAACATGTTCAAATAAATCATGGAAAGAACTTCATTCAGTCTTTACACTTATGAAGAGCTGAAACTCAGAATATCCTGTTCCGACGTTAAGCTCTGTGAATGCAATAAATGCAAAATCATACTATGAATATAGGCCTACAAGACGTAGACATACAAATCTGCAAAACGCAATTTGTGAAGTAGCTATATCCTGTTGCCAAAAAGAAAATACAAAGTGACACAAAAGTAAAAAAAAACAGCGACGGACAAATTAGGCAATGACCTGTGAATAAATTCGCTCACAATGTCGTAATGGGGGATGAATACACGTAGGCCTACAATAAAATCAACAGGCTCTCTCCAAGTCTAGTCGAACTGTGTTAATTGTTCACGGTTTGTTACCACCGGAAGACAGCGATAGAAAACGCGTCAGGAGAGGTCAAATGTCAAACGGATATGACTGAATTATGTTAACAGTATTGGTTTATCAGATGATCAAAAACGACAACGTTTTGGAGTTGATTCCATGTAAATAGCAAGTCATTGGACTGTTAGGAACAGTATGAATAACACACTGCGTGGGCTTGCTCCGGGCTCGGTATGTGAGCTACACAAATGACGTGATCTTCATTTGATGACGTCATCAGATAGCCTACAATATAATACTGCCGATCACTTGTTCTTGTGACTGTAACGATTTTTTTCTTATTAATGGAGAATTAAAAATCTTTAATCTCTTCGTACGTCTTTTTCGTGAAGATACAATCATTTTCAAAGAAACAAAAAGTGGTCCATGCAAATTAAAAAGATAGTCCAGACCCCAATTAAACGTGTATAGGTTGTAGAGCAAAATTCACTCTATCAGTAGCAGAAAACCCCAAGTGAATATCTGCAACCGTTCTCGAGATATCTCACTTCTAATAGTTATCAAATTAGCTGACAAATATTGTTTAGCACCAATATTATAATGTCACGGTTTCACTTTATCTAAATAGCCTATGTACTTGTTCATAAATGTATGAATAATTTGTCCTGGATTTTCTTTAGTTTTGGAATTTGTAGCCAAGCAGTCACTATTTAGTAACTTCAAGAACATTGGAATAACCTTTTAATTTGGTGCGATAAAAAGGAGTTAGATTATAAAGACTTTTCAGCATGAGTGTCACTATGGCATGTTCATGACATCACAGATGTTGCCAGAGGCTCAATTGATTTCAAGATTTCTAGGAACTTAAAAAAATTAATAACTTGATTACCGGGCATGCTATTGCGATGGGACTTTCACCATTGAATTTATTTTTTCATTGTCCGGACTAAATTCTTTTAACTAATTAACCAATAAATAATCACTCTTTTTGCAGAATTTGCTTCTTCTCATAATAACAGGATCGACGATACTAGCAAAAGTGGAACGGTGAGACCAACAATGGCTCGCATGCATGTCAGCATCATTACTAGTAAGTGCAAAGTAGTGACGTAGCTAGTATAGGATATTACTAGTGGGGGTACAATGGGGGGGGGGGTCAGCATATTATGAGGGTAACAGCAACATTTTTTTACCTCGCTCCATATCCGTTGACATGAAAAAGAGTAAACAATAAGCAACTAGCTTTTCTTGTGGGGCACCTGGGGACACCGATAGTTTGTGAGGGTACGTGCCCCCCCCCCCTCCTTCCCCCGGCCACCACGTGGCTACGCCACTGGTGCAAAGGTCAGCGGGACTAAATTTCGAAAAAGTATTTGACGCCATCTCCATGCAGACTATCACAATCATGACAATCATGTGGCCGTTTGAGAGTGGTGGGTAGGATAATACGGTACCTCACCAAATAAAAATATGCCTCATTGCGCACCTATACGCAATGTCCAATTATTGACATTACCGGTAGCTGGTATGACAAAGCTATATATACTTGAATTTCGTCGAGAACAACAATTGAAGGTAAGAAATCACCTTGTGAACCAAATGTTGCAGGTTGTCATCCACAATTTTGACAAAGCCTTCCTTCAAAGCATTCTCACCGATGTTCCACCTCCATTTCTTTACCAGTTACGAATGAAATAAATCATTTGTTAACTTTTTATTTGTTAACAGCGCGTCTGGAAGTCTTCGTCGTTTCTGGATAGCCTATAGGCATAAAAACGAGGATTTTTCCATTTACAACGATATCCAAAAAGGGACAAGATAGTTCCAGACGCCTTTAACCTAGTTATACGCTATCTCTTCAATAACAAATATAATTATTAGCCTATTTATTGAGGATATTGTTATTTTTTAACAATTTTTTGTCAGTAAAAATTAACCTGTCTCTGAAAATTTCCACAGCTTTGTTTGTTCTTTGCCAATGGAATGTCGCAATTGTGGACTTATAATCTCTGATTCTCTGGAATGAACAAAAGACCAAAAATTGCATCTTTTTTTACTAAAAACTGGACCAAAACTAATAAGAATTTCTGTTAAGTTAGCCAAATGGTCCGAATTGTTCTTCTCTTTTGAACAAAACATTACATGTTTTTACAAAAAATCGGATCACACTTTAATAATTTCCCCACCCTTGTTGGTCTGTTAGCAGCTTAACGAAGAAAACCTAAAAGTCATGATACAAATTCAAAAGCTACGATAAATCGTCTTATCTGGAAAAATGATACCAATCGTTAAAGTTTGTCCCAAAATTGCATTCAAAATAAAGAAAAGAGGTCTGAGTTATTTTTAATTCTCTATCACAAACAGAGATTAATGAACAAGGGAAAGGGTTGCACTGGGGGAACGCCCCACCCCACACTTTTGTGAAAAAATATTAATATGGTGCCCCTTTAGAAAATGAAAGTGACCCTTTTGGAATTTATTGCCCCCTCCCTCCCACACTTTTTGACATGCTGCTACACTCCTGATCACACAACAGTAGTATTATTTGGATTAGACGGGATGGCCATTTGCCAACATACACCAACCGACCTCCTTTAAGTTCAGCCTATTCCTGTACAGGAATCAGGAAGTCACCACCCTGCCTGAAATCCGATTGGTTAGCCAATGTTTAGAGAACGAGGCTGGGGTATACAAAGCACTCTTCGATATCATATACCTTATTGTGAATTTAGTTATGCCGTTTGCACGGCACTATCAGATCTTCACCCACCACATTTACAAGACCTCAACAAAAGAGCAAGTGGCGAAATATGGGAAATATGGTTTGTTTCAGTTACAAAAAAAATGTTCGAAAACATTGTTTCACATGCATATCGCCAGAAC
>JAODUJ010209563.1:0-10564 GCA_027564615.1 Psolus chitonoides
ATTACCTTTTGACACCCCGTGGGCACCACTGTGACTTCACTGGCACAATTACCTTTTGACACCCCGTGGGCACCACTCAACTTCACTGGCACAATTGCCTTTCAACGCCCCGTGGGCATCACTGTGACTTCACTGGCACAATTACCTTTTGACACCCCGTGGGCATCACTGTGACTTCACTGGCACGATAGCCTTTTAACGCCCGTGGGCATCACTGTGACTTCATTGGCACAATTACCTTTTGCCACCCCGTGGGCATCACTGTGACTTCACTGGCATAATTGCCTTTTGACACCCCGTGGGCACCACTCAACTTCACTGGCATAATTGCCTTTCAATGCCCCGTGGGCATCACTCAACTTCACTGGCATAATTGCCTTTTGACACCCCGTGGGCATCACTCAACTTCACTGGCACGATAGCCTTTTAACGCCCCGTGGGCATCACTATGACTTCACGGGCATAGTTGCCTTTTGACACCCCGTGGGCACCACTCAACTTCACTGGCACAATTATCTTTCAGCGCCCCGTGGTTATCACTCAACTTCACTGGCATAATTGTCTTTCCATTTAACTTTCCCACTCCAGCCTTTTTACGCTGAACACCAAGCAAGGTGGTAGTAGGTACCAATATTTTTTAAAATCTCTGGCTAACTCGACCTGGCATAGGAATCGAACAAAGACCTTCCGGTTTCGAGGCCGTGCTATGTGTTGAAGTATTGTTAGCACCTGTTTTTGGCACCTTGCCCCTGTTGCAAATGCACATCTGATCATTTCTGAACATGGAATTATGAATCGGTCAAAAGTTTGCTCAATTACCCTCAAGCTCACTCCATATGTACCAGGACTGTAGCAGCGGGTGTGTTAGTGGTGCGGCGACGGGGGTCTGGGTTGAAACACCAAGCGGGGGTTCATAGGGGAAGAGCCCTCTTTTCATGATCCCGAATAGTATTCTCACATGCATTCAGCCTATATATATCAATGGTACAAGGTATTTTGGTTCTTTGGTCATCTTTTTTTCATTTGTTTTCCATTTTTGTTTCATTGGTACATTTTGTGGATATGAAAGTTGTGCTGCGAGCGCCGCACACGCCTCACGGGCTCCGATGGACCTGATCTGTACTCAGTGGCGTAGATCCGTTCCCGCGCTTGGGTGGATGATGATGAGTTTGTGATATACTATGGTTAGTGACCTGGGGAAGAGCTCTAGGGGAAAAGGGCGCCCCCTCCCTTCGAGAACATTTTGAATGATGAAGTGCCAATAGCTTGGTGCTATATTTGAGTGTGTCCCTCCCATTTTGAGAAATGTCCTAATAATGAAGTGCTCTTAATTAATTTTGTGTTATATTCGGGTGTCCCCCTCGTCTTTTGATTTTTGTTTAATAATTGACTTAAGAGTGGGTTACACGCATGCACATGCGTGACCGCATAGATTTCTTTTGCCTCTGGCAAAGAATCAAAAATTAAAATTTTGGGAGATAAAATGGAAATCGGAAGGATTTCGTGGAAAACCAGGAATGGGTCGGGAGGGTTGGAAAAGCCAGAGGAGGAGCAAGACTAGACTAGGGTGTGTGTGTACGTGTGTGCAAGCAGAAGGCACCATTCATCCATTGTTGCACATTGCCATCCACAGGCAAATTTTCAGGGATTTTAGGCATACCACAGGCAATATGTGCTGTCCGAACCCTACTATATTTCCAATGCTGAGCAACAGGTACACACTACAGCAGAAGGTTGTATTGTTCAGGTATTACCTGACTTCGGAGTCACACCTCCACCCCCCACACACCCAGGTTACAAACATGATACTCTAGAATAATGTCCCCAGATTCGACTTGATGAGCTAAACCGGTGATTAGGACAGATATAATATTTTATGGTGTCATTGCTATATGGGTAGGCAGCTGAAACTTTGACAGGGTGCAGTTGCCCCTCCCCAGAACTAAAACACAAATATATCCTAAAGAAGGGATGGGAATTTGCTCTTAGGTTTCCATGCAATGTTTTGTGATATTCTTTGATCTTTCAATGGATTATAATCACTAATGGAAACCTTTCTTTTGGTATATTCATACAGTGACTGCCCTTGTTCCGACACCCTATGTTCCGACAACCCGCACATAAGATTGTGTTAGCCATTCACAGCAATGTTTTGTGATATTCTCTGATCTTTCCTTGGATTATAATCATTAATGGAAACCTTTCTTTTGTTATATTCACAGTGATTGCCCTTGTTCCGACACCCCTATGTTCACACAACCTGCACATACGATTGTGTTAGCCATTCACAGCAATGTTTGGTGATATTCTTTGATCTTTCCTTGGATTATAATCAATTATATAAACCTTTCTTTTGTTATATTCACAGTGACTGCCCTTGTTCCGACACCCCTATGTTCCGACAACCCGCACATAAGATTGTGTTAGCCCTGAACTGGTTCGTTTTGGACCAGAGACCAGTCTATGTTTAGGGTTATAACCCCTCATGATCTACACTTCTACAGGGTCATGCTGTTATTTTACAGACCCGTCAGCCCGTAGCCAGTGCAAAAGTAAGGGGTGTGATGGGATTTGCATGATATTCCCATTGTGGATATATTCTGTCAAAATCTGGACGAAAGAATAATACTCATTTACAGCCCCGTTTTTAAAATCCTGAGCCCAAGTTGTCAGTTCTAGCCTACCTCAAATTTGAGGTCCTAGGAAGAGTTCAGAAAATATAAATGTAGGCCTACATCTTGTATCAACAAAATCAAATACCTGGAGAACCAAGGGTGTCGGAACATGCGGTGTCAGAACATAGTTATGTAACCATTCGCACAATAAAATGCAACTCGGATTGATGCCATAACCCCATAGACCATGTTTGAGTCGTATGTGACCCCGGCTCTTCCCCTGGCCACAACACGCTCAAAACTGCGAGTAGCGAAAGGATACATCCATCAGGGAGATGCAGGGGCGCTGAGGCGTGACGCCACGGGAATGTCGTGAACAATGGGGGCTGTCTTGATCGCCTCCTCGAACATTTTTGCGCAAATCCTCCTGCCCAATAACAGCCATGGGTTGTTGTAGAGTTACCCATGTTGATTAATCGAATGTGTTGGTATTCTTCTGCCTGCTCCAACACAAACACTTGAGCTTCCTAGCTGCACTCTTGCCAGCCCCCCTCCCCACCCCATGAAATAACAATGTTAAATAGCAGAAAAAGAGAACAAACATATTTAGTTATATTAACATCAATGTATTTTAATGCTAACAATATTTAATTCACAATAATATTGATACATGGCTGTTATACTCAATATTCCCCCATACAGAATTACATTTGACCCATAATTCCACAATAAACCAGAGTTCATAGTGTAATTTCATGGTTGTATCACCCATTATTTGAAATGAGTAAATACAATTACTTGTTCAGTAATTTGTACACATGGCAGATAGTATTACATATGATCACAACACTAACATGTGTCCCCAATAACAATAACATATGTTCCCAACAATTAATGAACTCCCATAAATATTCAGGAAATACATCTGATGAATTTACGATACCATAGTTCGTGTTTATGCAATTTTTATGATTTGTGTACCATTTTTTGGAAAAGAAATTGAATACACTTATTTGTTCAAGTCTTTTACACATGACAGATATTACCACATATATGTTCCCAACAATAACTAAGGACCCAAGATCTGTAACTAACTGAAACTTCATATTTTGCAACCCATTTGGGATACTATGGGTTACATTTATTATGACATTTATTTACACAATTCCGTCATCTTAATCACAAGTTTGTTTAGAACAGATTTTTTTTCTTCTGTTTGGACAGCACTGTGATGGAAATTCACTCCCAAGAACAACCCCCACCCACTAGGAACCCTTGTAATCACCCCATACCATGTCACAACATTATGATTTTGTACACAAACACTAAACACTTTTTTAACAAAATATTGTCTAGCAACTCTGAAATATGTTAGAAATAAGTGCTGAAACACTGTAGTAAAACAACACAACATACCATGTATAGGCAATCTTGCTAGACACCGATATATACTTTTAATAATAAAATACATGATTGAACAAAAAAATATAACTGTACAAGGCAACATCCTATGTTGCTGAGAAATAATGCAAGAACAGCCTCATTTTCACCTATACTCCTTTACTTTATACATATATTTAAATGATATCCAGTGTGTGCCATCAAAACACTAATGTTCTACTGAAGTGTTCCATACCACTGATGACACCACTTACAATGCTGCTACCAACACACAAAACACTAATTTTGTCATATAATGATACTATAATTAACTCAAAGGCTCTAATCTGTGTTGAGAGGCAGATTATCAAAGATTGTGCAACATTTCACTCAAGAAATTTGCATAATATTTACAACATCGAAATATATCAGATGAAATCAAATGTTCATAATTTTAATATTCAGTTCTTGTGCCCCCACTCTCTCAAGGAAATACAGCTTTTGAAACTGTGAGCAATTAAGGAAGAGAGTTCTACTTTGGAAGTTGGTTGGAGGCATCTTAACCCTGATCACCTTGATTTCATTTTCTTAAAAATAAACTATCGATGAGAACAATTTACTTCATTTTATATTGCAACTAAATGTAGCAGATAATCAATGAATTCAAGGTTCGAACTCAAGGGGGAAAAATGTTTATTTCAGGCCAAGAAAAATTCAGTAGCTTGAAATACAGATCTAAATGTTGTTTACAAATAGACATTTCAAGAAACCCAATGGCAGTGTTGGAATTACAGATTTGAATTGTTGTTTACAAGTAGAAATTTCAAGAAACCCAATAGCAGTGTCGAAAAATACCAATTTATTTGTGGTTTCCTAAAAGAAATTTCAGGAAACCCAAACGACAGTGTTGGAAATACAGAATAAATTGTTGTTTACTAATGGAAATGACAAGAAACCCAATGGCAGTGTTGAAAAAACTTATTTAGAATTGTTGTTCTCCAATAGAAATTTCAAGAAATCCAATGACAGCATTGGAAATACCAGTTTATTTGCTGTTCACTAATAGAACTTCAAGAAATTTGGAGAGCATGTTGGCCTAGTGGTCGAGGCACTCAACTTCTGATTCACGGATTGTGGGATCGAATCCTAGCTCTGACACCACGTTACGTTCTTGGGCATGGATGCTTTATCTTGATTTGCTACATTCCACACAGGTGCGAATGGGGACCTGGGAGGTGTACCTTGTGAAGTTGGCGCTGATCTCGAGCTGCAGCCTTGTACTCGCGTGTGTTTGAATCATTCAAGTTACATCAATGACCAGGGGTAATGTCTGTAAAGCGCTTTGATCCTATGTAAAAGGCACTATGTCAAATACAGGATATTATTATAAACCCGATGGCAGTGTTGGAAATACAGATTTAATTGTTGTTCACTTATATAGATTTCAAGAAACCCAATGGCAGTGTTGGAAACACAGATTTAATTGACGGAAGACAGATAGCCCAGTTGGTGGAGCTCCGGACTAGATATCGAAAGGTTGGGAGTTCGATCCCTCTCAGGACCGCTCAGCTTTTCCATTGTGTCCTTGGGCAAGGCACTTTACCTCCACTGCTTCTCTCCACCCAGGTGCTAATTGGGTACCCTGCGAGGAAACCTGTACATCAGCGTGTGCGCTGGTATGTCGGCTGCCAGCTAGTATGTCCCCCAGGGGACTGAGTTGGTGTACATCAGTACGGAGAGACTTGGTATGGAAAGTGCACTCATGTGCGGGCTTGACAAGTTCCAATGACCAGGGGTAATATCTGTAAAGTGCTTTGATCAGACTTGGAAAAGCGCTATATAAGCACTGGATATTATTATTATTATTAATTGTTCACATAGAAACTTCAAGAACCCAATAGCAGTGTTGGATATCAATTTAATTGTGATTTACGAATAGAAATTCCAAGGAACCTAATGACAGTGTTGGTGCAGATTCAATTGTTATTCACTATTTCAAGTAACCCAATGGTAGCATTGGATACCAATTGAATTGTGGTTTACTAATATATTGAGTAACCTAATGACGTTATTGCAAAATATAGCACATATAATTTACCCAATTAAAGTCTCACTATCAAATCCTGATGTGATATATTCGACTGGCATCATGTGAAAATATTTTTGCCATCATCGACTCTCAACAGAATAGCAACAGAGGATGTTCTTATCATGGAATTATGGGCTGACCTATTGTCGGATCGAACCCTGGCTATGCCAACACACTGCATCATTGGACGAGGTGCTTTACATCTAGGCCCCCACTCAGGCGTAAGTGGGTACGTGCAATGCAACCTGTACAGTAGCCCGAGTGCTATATTGTGGCAGCCTGCTAGAATATCCCCAGGGGGCTGGTGCTAGAATATCCCCAGGGGGCTGGTGCTAGAATATCCCCAGGGGGCTGGTGCTTATCCAGTTTCCTTTGATGTGAATGAGGCGGACAAGAGTATCAAAACTCCCCCAGGATGGGGTATCAGTCCATTGCTGGATATCCCTTAGCCAAAGCTAGTACCCAATTCAGCTGGGTATCACCAATCACCAAAGGTTGTATCATACATCACTTTGACGCCTCTGCAATGAAGACTAAATAATTGTTAACAATATGTATCTTTTGAAGAACAGTATAACCTCTCTGGGCCCCCAAAGAAATGTTGGTCGTTAATACACACTGGTGCACTTGAATAACACGTCTGGTGGGTGTAAACGCCCCATCTATTGGACGAATTATCAATAATATTTTATCTGTTTGACCCCCAAAACAGCAATCGTTTAGTTTCTAGTGCCAGGTCAACCATAGAATATGAATAGAAAATCTCCACTTAACAATATTGAATATCTGGATAGTGTTACACCAAAATATTGACAACAATAGCTTGGAAATAATACTTCAAGGTCTAGTTGGATTCCCTCGCGTTCATTTTACGAAAGGCTAGTGCCAGATACTATACAAACATGCGTGTCCGCATATGTAGGTCTATATTCCTTGTGTAAGTTTCAGCCAAAGCTGTATTGAATATCCAAAAGTTATACAACAAAATATTGACAACAAATATTTGCACTGGGCAATAATAGATTCTCACACAATGAGCTCCATCTTACTTATGCTTCTCACATTTCACAAAGAGCAACTTGTGATTTATACTATTCAAACCCGACATATGTACCGACATATATACCCACATTTGTACCAACAAATGTACCCACATATGTACCGACATATATACCCACATATGTTCCCACTTATATACCCACATATATACCCATCTTTCTACCAACATATGTACCGACATATAAACCCACATATATACCCATATATGTACCCACCTATATACCCACATATGTACCAACATTCTACCAACATATGTATCCACATATGTACTAACTGCGTGGCCAAGTGGATAGCGCATTGGCCGTGCAGTAGGTACGATACGGAGCATTTGATGGGTCATATGCATCCCCCAACCCCTAAGGCTCTTTTGCTATGACCATGAGACCAAATGCTATAGACACAACCAGGGCAACAGCCAAGGGGTTCAATCCTAATTAGGCTCATATAATTATAAAGTTAATCAGTTTGGTGCCGCAATGAACATATCTTATATTCTAAACCTGAAGGTCAGTTAAGGTAGTCCCATAGCTCTTGACAGAGCTTTCTGGTGATGTCCATTACAGACATGACATCTAAGTCCCCTTACAGATGGCCAAGCCAGATCTAACCACAAACCAAATACTCTAATTACATACAATTCCCTGCCCAGGCTGACCTGCAGCTGTGCTGATGAATAGCCCAAGTGTAGTGGCAATAGTAACAAGTCGTAAACACAGATGGGCAGCCTGGAGGCAAAACCGCAAGGTGTTAAAACTTGATTAGTCGTGTAATCTGTCTTCACCGAGTTGTGCCTAGCAACTCGGGATTGGGCTTGTAAGGGGCCTGGTCCAGCATGGAGGCATCATTTTGAGCCCAACGGCATAGTGAGGTAGGTGGGCACGTCTCACCTCGCTGCCTTTTCTCCCCAGTGATAATGATTCACCAGGTTCGCATTCACCGCTGGGTGGATAGGGAGATGACTCCAGCCATGACTCGAACCCAGTGATAATGAATCACCAGGTTCGCATACACCGCTGGGTGGATAGGGGGATGACTCCAGCCAGGACTCGAACCTGCAACCTTCAACATGTGAGGGGAGGGATGTGACCACTACACCACAGTCAATACCTAACTAACCTGAAGGTATAATAACATTCACTCATATAAATGTCTCAATACTAAAATAATTGACTGCACGTCCTTTAACAGAAAACTAAATACCTCTTTCCACCCCCCTCCCCCCCCTTCCAATCTCATGTGCTGCGCATATTACATACTTTGTACAATAGCTGTGAGGTCAACACCACAACAATGAATTGTTACAATTCACAATATTTATTATTCATAAATATCTACATGTACATGATACAAACTGAGTTTTTCCTCTTCCTCACTCACACCCACGGCACTCAATACTTCACCAAGTCATAAAATAAATACAGTCTCTTAAAATAGAAAAAAATATGTGAAGTCGATGAAACCGTAGGCTATTTGATGCTACACGACTGGCATTCGCATTCCTTCGGGAGTGAGACGGCGGTCGAGAAGACACGGCCGTCCTCGCACTCCATTTTTACTCTACGTAGTCGCGTCCGACTCGGTTTACAGCAACCGTCGCCGCAGTTGCCCGAACAGTCTACGGCTATGACTTCCTGAATACTTCTACAGCCATCCTCTTCATGAACGTACCTGCGCTTGGCGCCCTCACAAGTCATTCCTGGACGGAACAAAGAAAACAAATTGTTGAAATTATGGACTTTGTGACAAAGCAATACCAAGAACAAATGTCCTCAATGTTACTTACACTAGACAGGAAGTCATAAATACAGATATTAGACAGTGGGGCAATGGCCCCCAAACCCTTCAGAAAAGAATTTTCGTAGTCCCCACATTAGTGAAATTCATAGAAATATACAGAAAGTACAAAAACGTTTTGTTCCCCCTCATACCTACCACATTGTTTCTTTTTAGGGGTCAATTAGGGTCAAACAGGGGCACACAGGGGTCAAAATTGAACAGATATCTCAATCCTTTCAAAACAGACATAAAATGATTCGTTTGGTCATAAGGAATCCAAAAATATATAGTTTGCCCTACCTCCGAACTTTACTTTTGTTGCCATGGACAGAAACATGGAAAGGTCACATGACTTTGACCACTGGGTCAGATTTACGAACATGGTCAAGATAATCATGGTCAATTTGAATGATTTTGGTGTCCAATTATATGTTTTATGACAACTATGCCACCTAAAACAATCAAAATGGCCATCTTCACTCTGAAATTTCGAAGTGTAGCCTACCTGTGATTTCAGAGCAGATACCCTGCTTGTAGTCCAATAGAAACATGGCCTAAATAGTTTAATTATGGGGCTCAAAATAAAAGTTAATATTTAGCTAACAGTTTGAATTTTTCGGCTAGAAAACATTGCTGGCTTCACATAAATTTGTTAATAAATAACCTGTGTTCATTTCATATGGAAATCCAAACACTTTTGCTCTATTAGGTAACTGCACTGGCGTGTTTTTTTCCCCAGCAGACCCTGTGTGTATCGGAATCTCACTATCTCAGTTTGGTCCTAAACTTTTCGTTTTCTATGAATCTATTTCACTTTGACTATAACCTACTTGAGGTGGTCCCACACTACCTTTCATTCATTTCACCTTGGACAATGACTCATTGTATACATTTAAACCACCTATGGATTCATTCCATAACAATCACAATATGATTATTGAAGCATAAATTAGCCTTGGAGTTATTTGGGCTATATTCTTCTTTTTAAAAGCCGACAAAATATTAGATCATAGCAGTGACGTAGGCAGAGAGGGAGGCAGAAATGTTTGGGGACAAAATGGGGGTGATGGTAAAGAAATGTGTTGCTCTTCTGGCTGTTTTTTAAATGCTAGACCTTGAAATGGGGGTGATGGTAAAGAAATGTGTTGCTCTTCTGGCTGTTTTTTAAATGCTAGACCTTGAAATGGGGATGGAAATTTTGTTTTACCCCCCTAAAATGGGGATAGAAACTTTGTTTTCATTCTCACATTATGAAGGCTGGCTATGCCCCTGGAATATGGAATATTTTTATTAAATTAACATGCCACATTGGTCTTTACACAGCAAACACACATTGTATGTTAATGAGGTTAGAGCCTACTGTATTGTTGGAATTTCTCTATCACCAGCTAATAGTGTATTATGCAGTGACTGAATGATTTAGTTAGCAGAATGCCTAAAGCATGGGCAGCAATTTTTTGTTTTGGACTCGATGATTTTCCTGAATGGTTTGACTAGGCCAGGGTCTTCCCCCAGGCTTTAAAGCGTCATCAACGAAAACCATTAAATTGGCGAGATGTACTCAATTGTACTGTACTGAGTTCTGTAGGTAAGCATATTTATAACCAGAAAGCCACAGGATTTGTGATTCCTTGGCATTCATGGT